>JAQRGC012310053.1:0-11545 GCA_028659135.1 Plantago lanceolata | reverse complement strand
CAATTAGCTAATGTGCACTGATAGTTGATGGACCATGTCAAAGCCACATTTAGTGAGAGACCGTACAAGAAAGCCATACCGGCAAACCCTGTGACAGCAGTTGAGGCGGAAACTTTTAGTTTGCATAACAAATAAAGACGATTACTAGTGATCGAAGCATGATAAAACTAGAAATGGTAAAATAGCAATTAACACTTACCAGGACTAAGTGTTCCTTGAGGTAATGAAACCATGCAGAGGCCTGCAAAGGAAAGGATGACTGCAGAAAGGACTTCCAGTCTCTGGATTAGCCACTCGTTTGCTGAAAAATAATGGAAGAAAGCACTGCCATTTGTATCGATCAGTTCAAAACTCTTCGCAAAGAAACGAGCTTCTTGTTTAAATGCTCTTATTGTAATCCCTCCAGCTAAAGATTCACTAAGATGGTTCGCAATAAAAGATTTTGTGGTTCCATTGATCCTCATCAGTTCTTTGGCAGAGCAAAAGTAGTATCTCTGTCAATGTTGAAAGAAATATTAGACACCGTAGCTGAAAATACACAGGTTCAACTAGGAAAATGGATCTTGATCAGAGTAAACTACAGTGTATAATGCTAATCTTTCTTACTTAAATCTTGAAAATCTAAACCGAAAATTACCTGCAAGCAAACAGCCAGAAGCACCATTGGAACGGCAACAAATAGAACTTGCCATGTGACAACAGCTAATACGACGAGGTTACAGCAGACCATCATGATTCCCGCAACTCCAAAGATCAAGTTGAGAGGTAGATCTACATCCACTATGCTTAAGTCAGAAGAAACCTGTGCGGATATCAATATAGTCGAAACATTAATTCTCAGTGATCTACATATCACAAATATAAGAAGTTGATTCAAGAATTCTGAGTTACTTACTCGACTTAGTATTCTTCCCAGAGGTGTAGAATCATAAAATGACATTGGTGCATGAAATAACGATTTCATCAGCTCCGAAAACAAAGCTCTAGATGCTTGCATGCCCAAGGCCACAACACATATGGCCCTAATGCCCAAAAATACTGTTGATGCAACTCCAATAATCAAATATACAACAATCAAACTCAACCGGCTCACATTTGGATTATCAACATTTCTAGCCATCCAAGAATTCTGCATGATGCTACCGAGCATGAACACGAGGTTGGCTAGGGCAGCTAGAAATAAGATGAGAAAACCTTTATTTTGCTTTAAGTAGATAATATAGGCCTTAAAACCAGTGTCCCCAACTTCTCTCTCCTCTTTCTTTATCAACTGATCAACTACACACGTGACTACTTTGTCCTCTGCGTATGTCATACAGATCTCTCGGATAGCAGCGTCCTGCCTTTCTGGAGCTGTTATATCCAAAACAATCCCAGTACCAGTAGTCTCTTTGTGTGTATTAACAAGTTCCTGAAATTCTTGGCTTAAGACCAGCATCTCGTTATAAGGAGCAGCATGCAAAAGCTTCCCATCCGATAACATCTGTTGGAAGGGATATGACATACTATTCATTTTGTATTTTGTTCATTGTATAATTACGTGTTTCGGATCCTTAAAACTAAAGATTTAGACACAACCTGAAGGAGATACTTACCAGAACAGAATCAAGTGTAGGAAGAAATTCGACCTGATGGGTTACCAGTAAGACCGTCTTCCCTGAGAGTGCTCCCACAACATATTCCTGTTGAATTAAATTCAGCTCATGACTTGTGAGTAAATAAATAAAATTATAGCTTACATGCAGTGAGATTGACTAACATTAAACAGGCTTGTTGCAGTGTGAGCATCAACAGCACTAAAAGGATCATCCAGTAGATAGATATCAGCGTCTTTATATAGAGCGCGGGCAAGCTGAATTCGTTGCTTCTGTCCACCACTAAGATTAATTCCTCTTTCTCCGATTTCTGTGAGATCACCGTATGGCAGTAGCTCAAGGTCCTTTAGCAGTGAACATCTTTTTAGTGCATCTTGATATCTCTCATTGTCCATTACAGAACCAAAGAGAATGTTTTCTTGAATGCTACCAGACTGAATCCATGCTGATTGAGGGACATATGCAATAGTCCCATGTACTTGGACCTAGAAAAAACACAATAGAGAAAAACAAGCATGGTTCAAGAATCGGTTAAGCAATCATTTTCCTCATACAGATCTGGAAAAAACCAGAAAGGTACAAACTAAGTGAAGAAAATAGTAAGAACTCACAGTTCCATGGGTCACCGGAACTTCTCCAAGAATTGCAGCAATAAGTGTCGACTTACCAGAACCCACCTCTCCGCAAATTGCAATCTTGCTACCAGATTCCACCACAAAGCTGATGCTCTCAAGCGTTGGCTTTGATGAATTCTCATTCCATGACAGATCCGCCAACTTAAAATGAACAGTGGTATTAGCGCCATCTACATGTGACTCCTCCATACTATCAGGTTTGAGTTCTGGTGATTCAAGAAACTCCACAATCCTACTAAATGCAACTTTAGCTTGAATGAATACTGCAATAACACCAGGAATAGCTCTAATAGGGTCCTGAACGAGGCTTAATGTCGCTATAAATGTGAACACATTGCTGGAAGTCAATGCAACACCAAAGATTTGGCAAGCTCCAAACGTAGCAACTGAGACTAATAAAGGGGAAGCCCAGAAAAGGACAATGTCATACGCTTTGCGCTGTTGAACAGCAGACAGCCACTTATCTTCTATAGCCCTTAAGTTTTCTATGACGCGCCTAAAATGAGATTCCCATGCATATAATTTCAACACTTTCATGTTCACTAGGGCCTCTGTCATTGCCTTCAACCTACTGTCCTGTGTCATCATAAGCTTACTTTGATACTTGTGCTGCAACTTTGCAATGGGAGCATTACAACCAACAGTGAGAACAATTACTACCATGGATGCAATCGTAGCGAACCCAACAGATTGAAAGAGAATGATGACAGCAAGACAGAGTTGGAGGCTTGTCGTCCATATATGATGAAACCAGTAAGGAAATTCCCCGACACGATAAGCATCCACAGTAGCGTAGTTCAATATTTCACCACTTGAATGCACAAGTTTAGCAGCATTAGATAATCTCAGTTGCTTCTCGTAAATTGCTGCAGTTAATAGCGATCTCACCTTTAGACCGATCAATCTAGCCCTGAAGTACCACTGTCTTTCAGATATCGATTCCAAGATCTTCATAAAGAAAAGTATCGCCACCAATACGTATCTCCCCTGTTTGAAACTCTCCTCCCCTTCAGCAACCTTAATAAAACCTTTGAGTAGCAGAGGACCTGTAGAAATTGTAACTACTTTTAACACCGCAAACAGTCCTGAAATGAAAATTTCCTTCCTGTGGCACGTAAGAATGGCACTTAAAATTGAAGGTTGCTTCGAAGGATCAGATTGTTTTGTCCTATTCAAAGTCTCCATGTACAGAAAGTAACAAGACCTAGCGTGATCATCCTCGCGCAATTTTGGTATATCTTCATCCCCGAGGCATTTCTCTCTTCCCCTTTTCATTAGCGGATTTAACCATGAAAACGTACACCTACTAACAAGACTTGCTTTGGCAAATGGAGTCACAAAGCCAATATTAGAGGTTCTCCGCTCTCCATTAGCATCAATAAACAAGGGATCATATAAACTGTTTTCCTCAGTCTCATATCCATAACCTGTGCAAGCACAGAATAACAGCAACACAGATCCGGAAAAAGACACAGCGTCCAAAACAATCTCAGATGACACTTCCATTCCAAAAATCACACCAAAAACTGATAAAGCACAAGTAGTGCCAGCAAAAAGAAATGCAACAGTTGATAATAGCCTTAATGGAGTTCTGGAAAGGCGCTGACCCCCAAGGCTCACAGTCAATCAATCCTACTAATAACCAAATTAATCCATGAACTATAAAAAACAGCCACCGATGTAGAGGCACAAGAACTTGGTTTTTCCTAAGCTGATCTTGTAAAACCCAAATCCCAAAATATAAATAAACTAATGCCAATAAACTGTTATATATGGATGACACAAGCTGTAAAGTTGAGATGTTGGAAAACAAAGCAGCCTTTGCTGAGGATTTCGCTGACGTATAGAGGGATATAACGAACAAAAACAGGACAAATAGCAGGATGTCGAGAAATGTTATTAACAAGTGGTTGGTACATGAAGAAGGGTGCATAAAAATAAACAAACCAGCGCCGTAAACATTCACATGGCTATCCGAAGAATTAGACGCACCACAGAGTGTATTCCAGAGATCTCCCATCTCTCACTGTTTCGTTTCTATAGGCCTCTAGCTCCAGCTGGTTTCATTAGAAAACAAACCAGTCCCAATCAGATGGTAGATTTTGCTAACAATACAGCCAAATATAAACATATGACATGAGAAGTTAAAGCATCATACACATGATTTTTAGATATGCAATGGACAGTATCACACAGAAACTAGTAAAGCAAGAGAAATCAACGGCAGCATAAGTGGAGCTATGTTCACACAATTGAACTACGAAAACACAGCCTTACAAAGAACAGATAATTTGCACTTCAAGAAAAAAGTGAAGAGAACAAGCCAGTTCTCAGAAGATCTCGGAGTGGGATAAGTTACATACCTGTACTGTATGGCTCAATTTGGATGAGAAATGTCCCAAAAAATCCTGAAATACTAAGTTACAAGTCCAAGATAACTTGAAATGCAGTTCATACTAAGGTGTGGTCCCTTGTGGAAGAAACTGGATCGTGGCTTAATGCACAAGATGGAGAAAAGGCAGAGACCCAAGATAGGAACAGGTGTAAATAAAGTATGTTCACATGTATAATATAATTATGTAATCCATTCAAGATCTTTGCAGCATTACAGTATGAAATATGCAGCAGAAAAGTAATGGGAAAAGCAGCCATTGACAATATAAACTAAGAAAACCAGCATGTCAACTGCCTGTAAAAAGACCAAAGTTAACAATTCCATGACTTTACAAATACTGATTTTCTAATAAATCACAAAAGCAGAGGATTTTAACTAATGCACATAATAGAGAGAAACACAGAGATTAACAATGTTGGCAACAATATGAAAATAGGTCAATGCATTTATTTTATATTGTACATGCCATTGTTTCTAAAATTTAGTATTGGTGCATGAGACATGCAGAAAAAAGAAAGGAGAACAGTCATTGACCAAGTCTTGTTTGAAGATTTAATAAACTACACCATGTGATTTCTTGTAACTTGTAAGATACTACATTAATATAGAAGTAAGATATGGAACATAGATTTATAACAAGCAAATCCCTTAATTGGTGGCAAACTTTTTTATACAATACAAATGAGAACTAGAAGATTGGTAGTGCATCTAATGGAAAGCTACTTAACATCCATACAAGTAGAAACCTTTGAAGTATGGACTGCACTTTATTTTCGACCAACGCAGCATCTTGCTTTCGTTATTACTCAGAATGCTGGTGGTGAGACCAGTATTCCTTGACAAGTTGTCCAAACAATGAATTTTCTTGCTTCATTAGCTTCATTGGTTCATCATATTCCACCAGTTCCCCTGCTCACCATGAAAAAGTAAAATACCCGGATTATTGTGGGGAGTGTTATCCTCAAATGTAATAAGTACTGGCTACTCACCGTTACTGATGCCTAGAACCATTGTGCAGTCCATCACAGTTGGTATTCTGTGCGCCACCGTGATTACTGTGCAGTCCACAAATTCTGTTCTGATAGTTTTCTGCAAGATCATGTCAGTTGCATTGTCAATGGACGCAGTTGCTTCATCAAGTACCAAAACCTTGCTTTTCCTCAACAAAGCACGGCCTAAGCAAAACAGCTGTCTCTGACCCATGCTCCAATTCGATCCATCTTCCATAACTGCAATTAATGTAACACATTATAAAAATGGAGATATAAAAATACAAGCCCTACACTGGCCTGTTAAATTTCCAAGGGCCCAAAATTCTACAGTTGATTTACAGAAACTACCCACAGAACCGATCAAGCTAAAGGTCTAACAACAGGATTGTATGACATCAGAAGGGGTGGAGCTCTACAGAAACTCACCGGCAGAGTCTAAGCCTCCCACTTTCTCCTGAACAGTGTCTCTAAGTTGACACTTCGCAAGAACCTTACGAGTTTAACAAAGAAAATTGAGATGTTTGATCAGCCAGAAACCAATTCTCAATACAATAGAAAAGAAATCAGAATGAACTGAAGGAACGAAATATTACCTCCCATAACTCCTGATCTGTATGTTGACCCAATGGGTCCAAATTGTATCTTACAGTTCCAGCAAAAAGAGTGGGGTCTTGAGGTATAATCCCGAAATGAGATCTCAAATCATGAAGTCCAATTGTTGAGATGTCAATTCCATCCACCACGATCTTTCCTCCGGTAGGCTCTACCAAGCGAAATAATGCACCAATAAGAGTAGTCTTCCCGCTACCAGTTCGACCAACAATGCCAATCTTGTGCCCTCCTTCAAATGTGCAACTAATCCCGTGTAGAACAAGTGGGGCATCAGGTCTATATCTGATCTGTTTGACAATATTAACAACGTTCAGTATGTAACACCTTTAGTAGAATGAGAGAAGTAATGTGATGAAGTTTTTACCTTCAAGTCATAAAATTCTACCCTGCCCTCACTAGGCCAGTCAATTGGGGTGCGGTTCTCCTCTATCACTTCAGGTGCTTCACTAGGTATGTGCATGTACTGTTCAAGTCTTTCGACGGAAATAATATTATTTGCCAACCTGCACTGGAAATCTATTGAAATCCTTAAGGCCACATTGAGCGAGAGACCATATGACAAAGCCATTCCAATAAATCCTGTGACAGAAATTTGAGAATCAGAGTCTTTAGATGATGAACAATGTAATGTGATCAATGTGTTTGTGTGTATATATACACACATACCAGGGCTCAGACTCCCTTGAGGTACCAAAACCATGCACAGGCTTGCAAAGGCAAGGATAATGGCTGTAAGTGCTTCCAGTCTTAATATTAGCCACTCATTTGCTGAAAAATAGTGGAAGAATGGACTGCTATTGGTATCAATCAGCTCAAGATTCTTTGCAAAGAAACGATCTTCCTCTTTGAATGCTCTTATTGTAACTACTCCAGCCAAAGATTCTGCAAGGTGGTTTGCAATAGAAGACTTTGTGGTTCCATTGATCCGCATTAGCTCTTTAGCAGATGAAAAGTAGTATGCCTGCCAGTGGTGAAATTAATTACTAAGAAAAGACATAGTAGCAGTAAGTATTAGCTTCGCATAGAAAGTAGAAAATTCTAGACACAGGAAACTTGAGAAGCATTCACAGACATGTACTGTAGTAGATATTAGTACTTATTTTTGGTTACTAATGAATCGAAGATGTTTCCAGACAATTTATGCATACTAGAATTGATAATGTCATGTTTTCTGTGCATGTGTTCGTTACTTGTAATGCTGTAATGTCAAAGTTGGTTCTCACAATCTTTTCAAGGTAAGGCGATAGTTACCTGCAAGCGAATAGCCACAAGAACCATTGGAATGGCCACGAATAAAACTTGCCATGTGATCACAGCTAATACCACAATGTAACAGTAAGCTATTATGGTTTGCGCAACTGCATAAGTCAAGTTGAGAGGTAACTCTAGATCCACTATGCTTAAATCAGAAGAGACCTGTGTGAACAGCAATTAAAATGAGAACATTAATGCAGTATCATCTTCGTGTCAGATCAATACAAGAAGTTGAGTGAAGGTTTCAATTATTTACCCGACTTAGGATTCTTCCCAAAGGCGTAGAATCATAAAATGACAATGGTGCACGAAATAAAGATAACAGCAGCTTCGAGAACATAACTCTTGATGCTTGTAAACCCAAAACGATGTTGAATATGGTCCTAATCCCAGTAAGCAGAGCACATGCAACTCCGATAATCAAATAAACAATGATCAATTTAAATCTGCTAACAGTTTCATCATCAACATTAGCAGCCATCCAAGAATTTTGTACAATCAAACCAAGGACAACAACAAGGTGAACGAAAGAAGCTAGGAAGAAGATGAGAAAGCCTCTCTTGTGCCTTAAGTAAAGAATATAGGGCTTAAATCCAGTATCCCCGACTTCCCTCTCCTCTTTCTTTATCAACTGATCACGTCGAGATGTGCCAACTTCATTCACAGGGTAAGTCCTGAAAATCTCTTGTGAAGTAGCTTTAACTTTGTGCCTTACCGGACCAGGTAACTCTGATGGAATTCCAACACCAGCAGTTTTTCTGTGTGCATTAACAAGGTCCTGAAATTCTTGGCTTGAGGCCAGAATCTCACTATAAGGAGCAGCATTCAAAATTTCCCCATCTGACAGCAACTGTTAAAGAGTAGGCGTACTATAAACAATTCTTTCATCATCGATATAAGTGCAATCATTGGATTCATGGTTCAGAACTCAGAAGAGACTTTGGAAAGGCCATATTTCGAATAACTGAAACTAAAATGTTATATTTAGATGAGATGGTTGAAGTGCAGACTTACCAACACAGAATCAAGTTCTGGGAGGAACTCAACTTGATGGGTCACCAATAAGACCGTCTTCCCTGAGAGTGCTCCCATGACATATTCCTGTTGAATCCAATTTAACACGTGCATTATACATAAGTTGTAAGTAGAGCTAAAAACGAGAAGCCTTACGTTAAACAAGCTTGTAGCGGTGTGAGCATCAACAGCACTGAAAGGATCATCCAACAGGTATATGTCAGCATCTTTATACAAGGCCCGCGCAAGTTGAACTCGTTGCTTCTGACCACCACTAAGATTAATTCCTCTCTCTCCTATCTCAGTGAGGTCTCCATAGGGTAGCAGCTCAAGGTCCTTTACTAGTGAACATCTCTTAAGGGCATCTTGATATCTCTTGTCATCCATCACAGAACCGAAAAGAATGTTTTCCCGAATGCTTCCGGATTGAATCCATGCTGATTGAGAAACATATGCAAGAGATCCTTGTACTTTGACCTTTAAGATAATCAAAAGAAGTACAATTAATAAATGATTTATAGATAAAATGAATAGCAATGATTGAGGATAAAGTAAGAACTCACAGTTCCATAGGTTACCGGAACTTCTCCAAGGACAGCTGCAAGAAGGGTTGACTTACCTGAACCGACCTCTCCACAAATTGCAATCTTGCTACCCGGTTCCATTGCCAAACTGATGCTCTTAAGTGTAGGTCTAGAAGGATTTTCTTTCCATGAGAGATCAGCCAACTCAAAATAAACACTACAATAAGTATCATCTACATGTGACTTTTCCCCATTTGCAGTTTCAAGCTCTGGTGCCTGAAGAAATTCCACAATCCTGGTAAATGAGACGTTAGCTTGGATGAACGCCGCAATAACATCAGGAATAACTCTAACAGGTTCCTGAACCAAGTTTAGTGTAGCTATAAATGTGAAAACATTGCTAGATGATAGCTCAACACCAAGAATATAGCACGTGCAGAAGGTAGCTGTAGATACTAATACAGGCGAAACCCAGAAAAGGAAAATATTATATGCCCTGTACCGTTGAACCGCAGTCAGCCACTTATGCTCAATAGTCCTTAAATTCTCAATAACGAGACCGAAGCGATTTTCCCACGCATATAACTTCAACACTTTCATGTTCATCAGGGCCTCCGTCATAGTTCTCAACCTTCCATCCTGTGCCACCATGAGTTCGCTAAGGAACCTGTGTTGCATCCTTGCAATTGGTGTATTGCATACAACAGCAAGAACTATTACTACCAGAGAAGCAACCGTAGCAATTCCTACAGCTTGGAATAGAATTAAGATCGAGAGACATAGTTGAAGAATTGTTGTCCATATCTGATGAAACCAGTAAGGAAACTCCCCAATTCGATAAGCATCGACAGTAGCGTAGTTCATTATCTCACCACTAGAATGCACCTGTTTAGAAGCATTAGATAATCTCAGTTGCTTCTCATAAATGGCTGCAGTTAATAGTGATCTCACCTTAAGACCAATTAGTCTGGCCCTAAAAAACCACTGTCTTTGAGATATCGATTCTAGTATCTTCGTGAAGAAAAGTGTTGCAACCAATATATATCTCTCATATCTAAAACTCTGTTCTCCTTCCGTAACCTCTATGAAACCTTTGACGAGCAGAGGACCCATAGAAAGCGTGACTATCTTTAAGACTGCAAACAATCCTGACATGAAGATCTCTTTCCAGTGGCATAGAAGAATGGTCCTCAAAACTGAAGGTTGGCTTGATGGATCAGATTGTTCTTTTCTATTAAATATCTCCGTGTATAGCAGATAACACGACTTAGCTCGATCATCTTTACCCAACTGCGGTATATCTTCGTCCTCAAGGATTTTCTCCCTCCCCCTCTTCATCAATGGACTCAACCACGAAAACATATACTTGCTCAAAAAGCTTGCGGTAGCAAACGGAGACACGGGTTGGGCAGAGTTCGTAGCTTCTCTTCCATTTGCATCACTTAGGAAAGGATCACAAATATCATTGTCTTCATTTCCATATCTGTAACCTCTGTACGTACACAGCATCAACAAACCGGACCCAGCAAAAGACAAGATATCTAAAACAATTTTATAAGACACCACCTCTCTAAGAGTGACGCTCAGAATCGATAAACTGCATATAACTCCAGCAAATAGGAACGTGACAACCGACAACAACCTCAGTGGTGCTCTTGAAAAGTGCTGTCCCTTAAGGCTCACGGCTAATCCCAGTAATAACCATGTTAATCCGTGAACTATGAACATCACCCACCAATGCAGAGGCACAACAACTCGAGTTTTCCTCAAACTCTCTTCGAAACACCAGATTCCAGAAGATAAATAAACTAATCCCAGTAAACCATTATATATAGATGACACCAGTTGCAAACCAGAGATGTTGCATGAAGCAGCAGCCACTCGTGGGGGTTTTGGTGGAGTTTTAACTAGTACAGTGACCAAGAACATGACCAATAGCAGGACATCGAAACTAGTTATTAACAAGTGGTTGATGCAGGAAGAAGGATGCGCCAAATTTAACAAACCAGCAAGAGATGTGACATGGCTATATGAAAATCCAGATGCCCCACAGTATACATTGCGTAGATCTTCCATGTCTACTTTAATTCTGTGTGCCCCTCCAGCTCTGAGTTTCATAAGAGAAATAAGCAATTCAATTCAGAAAGTAGATTTTGCTAATATTCACACCGTCGGTATGCAATGAAAAGTAAAAAAATTATCACACAAGATAAACAAATACGCAATGGAAAAGTTACAAATATACCTCACAGGCACATGGTGGAGAAGAAACAAAGGTCCAGATTGAAATATTACGTTGCGTTCAAGATTTCAGCAGGACAATCATGTAAGATATGCTAAAAAGTAGCAACTGAATGACTTCAACTACCTAGAAAATGACTTGGTAAATCAATTACAGAATCATTTAAAGCTGTCGTTCAGAGAGGGAGTGGGGGCAAGAAGTAACCTGCAGAGTAAGCCACTGAAAAGAAAATTCAACTGCCCAGAAAATATTGTGAATTTAACTTATTAGGACTAAAATGCA
>JAQRGC012310026.1:0-10422 GCA_028659135.1 Plantago lanceolata | reverse complement strand
GCAATTTACTTACTCTGTATTTATATTACTGTTGTCTGTGTGCTTAACTGAGTACTTAACTTAAAGTCTTCCGCTACTCTGACTGTTTAAGTATCAGCAACACTGTGTGTTTGCTGAGAAATCTGGATTAGACTACAAAAAGTTTTAAAGACTATTCACCCCCCTCTAGTCTTTAATCTTGTTGTCTAAGGGACCAACAACTTTGATATATGAGTCTGTCTCTTAAGGGACCAACCGTTGAAAATATAAAAAAAAAGACCAATACAAACCCACAACACGCGTAAGTAATAAAATGATTCTAAATGAGTCATTAATTACTTTGTATTGGTCTCTTTAAGGTCTTTATATAAGTTGGTCTTTTTTAAAAATTAGTATTGATATATTGGCATGTTGGACTATTATCCCTCAAAATGAATTCGAAGGACACGACACCCTGACCCAATTAGAATAACACTCAGTAGAAGTAGCATCTTACAAAAGTGATTAATTATTTTTCCCCTTTGTAATTAGTACTAGGAGTAAGTAAATGTAAATGCAGACATAATTGATTGAGTGAAGAAGGCAACGTAATGTCAGTTACGTTAGCAGGTGTAATAGTATAATGTTTCTTCATCTTCGGCATTAATTCCAACTGTACGACCAAGCCTATCTCTCTACTGGGATAATTCGAAGGTGGTTGTTGTAACTTGAAATAAACTAAACAACTCTGCAGTTTACTACTCAGAGGAGAAGGAGAAAAAAGATAAAATTATGCACGTACGTACTCCACTGACTTGGGTAATGTAGCAGTAGTAGCACCAATGTCAAGCCCCTGTCACTTAAATCTTTGACATCTTACATATCTACAAAACTGTTCACATATGCACTGAGAAATTAACTAGTGTAAAGTGAAAACCATACGTATAATAGTAAAACACAGTAGTTGGGTTTATGTTAACGAGCCAAACTAGTCGATTTTGGGATCCACGTATGTGTTATGCGTCATCTTATTTCACATCTTACTGTTTAACTACGACCGATCAATCTATCAAATTTTAGTTACCTTCCAAAAGACATAATTTCAAACAACTTTTGAAAGAGAGATATTTTTAAATGTGACTCTTATTATTAAAGGGGTACTGGCCTACGGGTTTGAACTTTGAATTGAAATGCAATGCTGTAAATACCATCATACAGACCAAAAATTCAAAAATGTCAAAATCATGCCTAAACTGGATGAAAGACCACAACCCCATAAGTGGTAACAACTCATAAAATCACATTAGTTAGCTTCCAAAAACCAATGTGTACCCAACAAAAATACCATAAGCACTCACCATATTACATAATGGAGTAATTAATGGAGTAATTAATGGAGCAATTAATTGATTAAAAATGTAATCCAACCTTAATAAGAAACAAAAATTACCAAACACGTTCTATCACTACTGGAGTACTACCTTAAAAACTTTATTCACATGGTAAGAGTCGAGAACCTGTAAAAAAAGAAAAACTCCAGATTACATGAATCGGACTTATAATAAAGCTTCACACCTTCACGTGTATGCCACGCATTTTCTCCATCATCATCTCCATCTCCATCATCATCTTCATAACTTTCATTTTCCAGCACTGGTACAAAAACATTAACTCACTCTCTCTCTCTCTCTCTCTCTCTCACCCTTCTTCTTCTACTTCCATTTCCTTTTCACAACTGTATTTGTTGAAAGCCTTTTCATCTAAATATCACATGTCTCCTTCTCCTTCCTTTCCTTTTCCCTCTACACAAGTTTGAAAAACAAAAACAAAAACTCAACCAACCAACCCTTTATCATCGCCATCATCACCAATCACTCAAAGGAGGGGGCTCTAATTTGCATGCCATCATTAGTAACGGTACGTTTTTATTTAAACAATTTAAAGTTTCTTCAACCCTTTTGACTGCCTTATTCATTTTTTAGTATAGTACTAAGTATTTTACTAGTACTAGTATCCGTTTCGAACTGCCCAAAAAAGCAGATTATTTCATCACCAACAGAACCCACCTTTTTTTTTTAGCTTGTAGATCTGCTTAAGAATCGTTTTCATTCGGTTTCAGTCATTCTTGGAATTCTTGATTTTTTAGCAATTCTTGAAAGTTGAAGTCTCTGTTGTTGTGTTGTTGTTGAATTGTGATTAGAGTAGGCAATGCCAAGGCAGAGCTTGAATGTAGATGGCAAAATTGGAGGAAAGAAGTGCAAGGTGAGGAAGAGAGGTTGTTCATCGTCGTCTTCGTCTTCGTTTGCTCAGAGTTACAGGTTGAAGAGGGCTTTTTTGGTGGGTAAAAGAGTGGGATCAAGCACACCTGTGCCAGTCTGGAGGCTTATGAGTAGTTTGAGATCACCTGGGATGGAGAGTGACAAGGCATTGTACAAGTATGCGGTTGCCAAAGGGGGCGAGAAGGGGCGGGAGGTGGTGCCGGTTTCGGCTAGGAAACTGGCGGCCACTTTGTGGGAGATTGATATGTTGGCTGCTGGTTCTTCACCTAGAGTGAGTGGTAGTAGTAAATGTATGGATGATAAGTTGAGTGAAGTTGGGTTTTCTAGGAAGGACAGGAATTTGGAGTCCTCTAGATTGGGATCTTTGGCCATTGGGTTGTCTGATCCGTTTCGAAGTCCGGTTTCTGAGGTGGATTGGCCTTGTTTATGTTGTTTTGATGATGATCTTTTTGAAGTATTGTATGTGAAGATTGTATTGTACTCATACTCATTTGTGTGTTGTGAAATTTGCAGAAGAGGATGGATCCACCTAAAAGGAGCAGCCATACGAGGCGATCATCGGTTAGTTCCCAGAAGCTGTTGAGGGCTGATGGTAATCTTGGAGGAGTTACTGATTCCCCTCAGAATTGCTTGGTGGAGGTATTGTCATTACTTGGCTGTTAAGCTGCTTTTCGTTCTTAAGGTTACATTTCGTTTATTTATACGTTCCGGGTTGTTGAAAGATGGAATTTTTCTGATGTTAAATGCCAAGTTTATGTGTTTTACAGAATTCGAAACGTAGAAATCCTTTAAGGTTCTTGGTTGGTACGATTTCGAGTTCGATTTATGTTAGTAAGACAGTGATGAGATGAGGTTGTTGTTTCTGTTGGATGTTTGAGGTTTCTTATTTTGGGGTTAAGTTTAGGAGTTTAGATGTTTGATTATTTTTGGCTAAATCATTAAGTGTTTGTCTGTAATGTGTTTGATCATTTGGTCCATGTAAGAAATGGACAAAATGCCCTGTTACTCCAAGGGAAGAGAGAACATGGTCTAGTTCTTACATGGGCACCACAAAAGGCTAGCAGCACATATGTTGTCCCCAAAACATAATAAATCAAATCAATGATTCACATTTTCATTTGTCTGCAACTGCTGATGCAAATTTGATGCATGAATCTATCTGCCAATCTGCCATAGTCCTTGCTGTTGTTTAAAATTAGTTTCCAATGAAATTATTGAAGGAAATAGAACATGCAGGTTGACCAGACTCTAAATGATGCCCGAAGTCCGTTCAGAAACATGAGCGGATCCAAGAACCGCCTTAAGGACGTGTATAATGGCCTTACGACGTCTAAAGAACTACTCAAAGTAATGAGCCGCGTTTCGCGTGTTGAGCAGCAGAACTCCACTTGCTTATCGCTTGTCTCAGCCCTTAAATTCGAGCTTGATCGGGCGCATGTACAGGTTCATAAATTGATTCAAGAGCAAAAAGGAAACCGCAGTGAGATTGATATTCTCTTGAGGCAGTTCGACGAGCAAAAGGTGGTTTGGAAAATAAAAGAACAGGACCGGATACAGAGTGCCATTGCTTCTATAGCTGGAGAGCTTGAAGTAGAAAAGAAGTTAAGGCGACAAACAGAAAGAGTGAACAAGAAACTTGGGACAGAGTTGGCAGAAACAAAAGCGTTGCTCATGAAGGCAAATAAAGAGCTGCAGGCAGAAAAGAGGGCGCGTGAGATAGTAGAGCAAGTGTGTGATGAACTTGCAAAAGGAGTTGGAGACGACAAGGCTGAGGTGGAGGAATTGAAACGACAAACGGAACAAGTTCGCGAAGAGGTTGAAAAAGAAAGAGAAATGCTACAAATAGCTGATGTTTTGCGTGAGGAAAGAGTTCAGATGAAGCTTTTGGAGGCTAGGCACCATTTTGAGGAGAAAGACGCACTTGTGGACAAGTTGAAGAATGATTTGGAGGCATACTTGAAGTCCAAAAAAAGTAAAGAGTTAGCAGATGGATCCCCAAATTACGAAAAGATCAGGGAGCTCGAGAGGTATTTGAGGGAAACATTGCCCAGCTCGTATCAGTACGAGAATAATGTAAAACAAGATTTCAACAATGCTCTAAATAAGGAGCAGGAAGAGGAAGAAGATGATGCTGATTCACTCGATAGTGAGTTTCACTCTATCGAACTGAATATGAGTAATATTGGGAAAGGATTTCTTCAATGGGATGGTATTGCCCAAACTGAATCAAGGAGGAATTCTGTTGAAAAAAGCAAAGGGAGAAAGTCGATTTCAGAGAAAACAAAGAAACCAACCATTTCTTGCGAAACACAACTGACAGATGGGATTGAATGGGAATTCACCAACGGTAAGCATGAAAATGCAGCAGATGTGGTCAGCAAGAGAGGATTCTTTGAATTCTCATCATCGCCGCATTGGAAAAAAGATATAGAGGACGAAATGGAGAGATACAACATGATTAAAAACCTGAGAGATCAAGTTGCGGGTTCTAGAATAGCTTCATCTCAAGACTTGGCTGGTTCTGTTCCATCAAAGAACCCTACTACTAATGGTCTGGTATGTGAAGGCTAGATTGAAATGGCTTCTAGTCTGCTAATTGCTTTTGGAAACCTAGGGTGTAAACAGAATTTTTGTTTGTCCATCTCTTGCATTGAAGCAACTGTATAAATTACTATATATGTTGGCTCTTAAAGCCTCTTCTTTTTTCTTCTTCTTCTTTTCCTTCTTGGCTTTGGAAGTTTCATGTACTGATCCCCCCATGTTATATATATGAATTACAGAAGTTTGGTAACAATCCACAGGGTGAGTTTAGAGTTGTTTTGCTCTTACATAAGTTTCTGGAAGCTAAGCTCTTGCTGTCATGGACTTTTGGAGTTTAGCATCTGAACTCGCGGTGTAGCAAAATCGTATGACAGATTTCATGTTGTCATTTTCGTGGAAAGAAATTTGTGACATTGTATGTCATTTTCGGTTTTAAACAACATGTCGCGAATTGAAGTTAGAAGTCATTTTCTGTTTTACACAAGGTGGATAGGGGTGTAACCTATCCACAGCATGAAAGTATCATGTTGCTGCGTAAACGAACTTGTAAAATGATAAGTCGGACCGGGTTTTCATTTAGAACTCTTTGTTTAGGAGATTGAAGACCCTAAATGAAGTGAAATCATGTGAATTCAATACATGAACCAAGTAAAGTTCTTGTCCCAGTTCATTCAGGCATTGGAATGTGCATGTCTACCCCAACCAGAAATGGAACCCTAGGTTTAGGATCAAGTTAGGCCAAAAGTGAGTGTCTGAATTGATGTTGATTGGCTCAATACATTCATTGCAACGGGAACATAATTTGACAACTGGTCACTCACTTCTCTCCCCGTGTCACTACTCAATCCGCGTCATTCAATTTCGCACGCACGTTTTTTTATTTGTGTCCAATGTTAGGGCATTCTGTAAGTATCTATTTTTATGCTGTTTATTTCATATCTATATTAGTAGACTAGTCCCCACTGTCCGCAACTAAACTAAGTATCACACATACTACAAACCTCCTAAAAGTTCGACTGAAAATCAACAAATGGCTTCATTAGCTAACATAGAATAAGGTTTCTTTTTTCCCTAGCAGACACCAAAAGAAATAGAGGTATGGATGTCAAATATGTCATCTCATATTTCAACCAATTCCCTTGCAATTATGTAACTGTATTGATCAAAGGACAACAGAACATGTGCAACAAATAATTGCCAACTAGACAAGCTGTCTGATAGGCAAAGTGTCATGAGAGTCCAAACAAAATTTACCCTTGTCAATTGCAAATTGTAATCATGATTTTGTGGTTCTCATACTTGTAGATAGTGGCATTGTTCCAATAATCAATGGGGTATGAATTTTTAAACAGATACTATTAATTCAAGAATGATAGTCACATGTGATACCATTATTCATCAAGTGTCATCATCTATCATGTTAGTTTCTTAAAAGTACAATCTAGACAAAGACTTTGGTTGTTGATATGAAATTACCTCACCTACTAGCACTTCAATAATGAAATTGATTGCTGTGTGTGCTATTATGCAGATGTAGTCATAATTGGCACTGCTAAAGCCACTATGGAAGGAAAGTGTGCAATAGTTATACTTCGAAACAAAGCGATGATCGACTCAAGTGGCAGGGGACTTACGTAAACTGATACAGATGGGGAACCAAAAAAAGTTCTTATCATGGCGACCTTACCGGTTGTTTACGGGTTAGACAGCATAGGAACTCAGTCTGACCTTAATCAGTACAGCTGAGTAACAGCTAACATGTAAGGTCTGAAGCAGGAAAAAATACTCAAGAAAGAGAGACATTTTACAAACACTTCTGAACATGTTATGCAATATAAGTGGCTCTAAACAGCTTCTACCATTGTTTACAGATATAAATAGTCATGTCAGCATTTGCCAAGTTATGTTACAGGACAAGTAGGGCTTCTGCCTGTCAATACATGAGAGACATGTTTAATTTTACAAATAATAGTTACAAGCATCTCAGTGAACCAATGGTTGGTTTTCAGGGACACAAGTTCAGTGATTCAATGGACCAGGATGAAAGTGAATATTAGCAGGTATGGTGAACTTCATGGTGCATGTTGGCATATATTCATCACGGGGCGAGCATGCGGTCCTTCTCAGCACTTTCTGATTTTCCAGATGTGGAAGCGAAAGATACTGGAGACATCGGATGGTCCTTGACTACCAGACTGAGGATTTCTGGACGAGCATAATGCCCCACCACGTCAAAGTCGAATTTTGCACGAACCACCTCGCCCAGATCTGCGCATTAGATGATATGAAACAGTTAGCATGAGAAATCAAACTAGTTGCAACATTGAGAAACTTTTGATTGAGGGTTTAAACTTACCAATGCTAAAATTCATTTTTGAAACTTCCACAATATTTGTATTTCATACTTAACGTTATCACTTATAGCCTCTATCCGCTCTACATTATGAATAATTCACTCATTTTCGCAGATATAGACTACTATGTTTCTTGATGAGATCATATTTAGTCCATTATGCCACACAATTCATAGAATGTCATCCTCGGTAGAGAATTCTAAACCAAACTCTGGCCAATGTAGCATCCACATTTACTAAATATTGTTGGAAATTAAGTTGGAATTGAGTCCAACAAATTGCATTTTTCGCATTTTTCGTTGGAAGCGAATATGCAGTTTGTAGGACTCAATTCCAACATACAATTCAGTCAGCACATAGCCGAGATGAACTGAAAAACATTTTCTTTTTTCCATCTGAATGCAACTGGAGGATCGATCATAGTTCCCTAAGCCCCATTCACCCCACATGTTGTAGCATATAAACTCCAATGATTGAAGCGACCTGAATGAAACAATAAAAGGTCCTTCTGTGTTTACATGTCCCATGAGCCATGAGGACCACTTTTAATAAGTTATTTAACAATATGACCAGACACTGATCTTGGAGAAACATAATAATCATGGTTTCAAAAACGGGCCATTTAAATTTTGACATGCACAAAAGGTAATTAACTAAGTTTGAGTAGGAGCTGAAGTTAAGAGTATTAAAAGAAACTTAGAAAAACGTTTTATGACAAAATGGCGCACCTAAGTCTGCAGTGATAAGTGCCTCCCCTTCATAATTTGGACCTGCCAGCACAGCTCCTGATGGTGAAATAATGACGCTGCCCCCAGCACAAACAACTGAATCAGGCGTAAGATCTTCTTCCGTGCCAACGAATTCGTACTCAGGTGGAGGTGGATAATCTTTCCTACGGCAAAACTGGTTTGCTGAAAGAACAAAACAGCTCCCTTCAAGAGCAATGTGGGTCATTGATGCTTGCCAAATGTCTCTAGAATCAGCTGTAGGTGCACAATATATTTCAATGCCTGCAAAGACCATCATTTATAGTCAAACGGTAACTTCATAAATAAGGTAATAGGGGAAAAATGTGTTTGCTACCAATAGAATATCAATAGGTCATAGTTGAGCTTCATTAGTTTCCTATGTGTTTGTAATATTCTAGATCTGTTAGTTGTGTTGGTGTTTCACTGGAAGAGTTTTGCATTGCAGAATTGCAGCACTAGTGGACAAATAAAATTATGCCATTTACTTGAGAACAGGAACATGGATAAGTAAGAACGTAATCATATTAGAACAACCTTTCGCGTACATCGCTGTCCTTAGAAGAGGCATTCTGTTTTCCCAACAAATTGCAGCACCGATTTTGCCAATTGGTGTCTGAAAAACAGGAATCGTCGATCCATCCCCAAATCCCCATATAATACGTTCTAGTGCTGTAGGCATGATTTTCCTATGCTTTCCAAGGTACCGGCCTTGAGAATCAAAAAACAGAACCGTACAGTATAACGTGTATCCATCTCTTTCTATTACTCCCATCACTAGATACACCTTATATTTCCCAGCCATGGCAGCCAAACGATCAACCTCAGGACCTGATAAGGGCAGATAAAATAACATCATCTTACAACTAAAAAGAAACAAAACCGTAAACAAATGTAGACTGCTCTAGACTTATTATTTTTTTTTTTTTTGGAATCAGCCAAATTTTATATATAATGAAAAGTACAGTGTGCACTAGACGTAGTGACATACACCCAAAACACAAACATACAACCCAACACCACAATAGACCTCTACCAAACCATAGACTTCTTAGATTCATCATATCTTAATGATGTCATAATAACCAATTTTTCCCGTGGAATTCAAGGTATTAGCCAATAATGGTGTTAAGAATTTCAATGGTTGCAAAGTGCGGCTAAAGGGAATACATCACATAGCAAGATTGTGCATGCATCGATAGCTAAAGCTTTGTACATGATTTGGGAAAGACAAATCCTGTAGTGTTTAAACGCAAAGTACTTCCCCATGCTGATATGGTAAAGCAAGTAATAGAAGAAAATACAGCATGAAGGGTGAGAAGTTGGGTTGGTAATTTGGTATACAGTCTTATAGTACAATTTTGTGTGAAGAATAGCTCGGTGTTTTGGGCTGACTGTTTAGCTCATTATTGTCTTATCAAATGCTGATACCCTCTCTGATGATAGTGGCCTGAAGGATTTCTGGGTGCAAATACTGGTTTGTGGAGCTTAGTGGCTTAGCTGGAACGAATGGAAAATTTCTTCCTTCCACAAGCTGATTATATAGCTCCATTGGCTCAGTTACCTACAACTCAAAATAGTGTAACTGTGTAACCTCTGCATCCTCAATCCAAAAGATATATGGTAACACACCTATTCACTTATTTGTGATAAACAATAAGATAGGAAATCTCAATTTGTTCTCACATAGCATAAATTCTCCAAGTCCATGTTATCTTCGATTCAGCCACATTAAGACGGTAACAAATGACATGTATCATGTATCCTATTTTGCTTCTTTGTCTATCAGTCTACGTGTATCGTGCACACCTCAGATATAATTTAAATGAAATCACATTTTCAGCTTTGTAGACCCCGAAAGTGATTTCAACGAGAAGAAATACTATATGTAAATTGTCACATCCCAGAGTTACCATGCCAATGCTACTTGGTGATGGATAACAATCACTAATCAAGACTCAGAAAACAGAATCAACCTAAGCTAATAGAAGTGACATTTGATCAGACAAGAAAGCTCACTATCCACAAGCACAAAGACATTCATCACAATCGGCTAATCCATCCATTCCATCCATCAAAATGAGTCATTTATATCTAACTTGAGTTTCAAAAAGACACTCTGAACTTTTGGTTACTTCACATTATAACCAACAAACTCACAAACCACTATATCAGCACATTGCAAATGGAAACACTTACAAACAGGCAACATGGATACGGTTCTTACCGGGAACATCAATAGCAGCAGCATGGTATTTGCGGAACTCCTCCTTACCCTTAGCGGTACGATTACCAATGGTTACCCCAAAAGACGAACCACGAGGATAACCACCAATGAACGCCTCAGGAAACACCACTAATTGCGAGCCAAATGAGGCTGCCTCAGCTAACAACCTTTCAGCTTTATCTACATAACAATAAAAATAATACTAACAATTTCAATAACACAATCAACACCATTACAAGACGAATAGCCCAAGAGGCAAGAACAATAGAGCTATAGCTAATCAAAATTGTGCCAATAACATGCATGATTGATTGATT
>JAQRGC012309973.1:0-12047 GCA_028659135.1 Plantago lanceolata | reverse complement strand
TATGGATAACGATTCTATACCAATTCGAATCCTCTTAGGAATTATATTAGCTACTCTTTTGGAGGCTATATAAAGGAGAGAATGTTGCAGACATAATTCATATCAGAAGCTGTGAATACTTGTTCGACTAATTCGACAAGTTATATATATTATCGATATTATAGGTTCTAGCTAGAGAATCTGTTTCTTGTGATTAGTTAGAGACTTGTAATAGCGGATTGTGATAATATAGTGAAACTGGTTTGATCTCCATGGACGTAGGTTATTCAGAACCGAACCACGTTAATTCTTGTGTCTTTCTTGCTTATTCGTTCTTGTTCAGTTTCTAGGTTTGCTTTGTGTGTTTGTGTTGGTACAACTGAGTCTTGGTGGTTTAGTTGTTATTGTGAGCTTTGTGATAGGTAAACTTCGATCATTGTTGACGCAAGCTCAACAATAACAACAACTAAAACATTGAAATACAAATTCCCAAAGCCCAACAACACCAATAACCCTTCCAGAAACTCCACTCAAACTCCAAACTATTGTCTCTAACCCCTCCTAACTGCACCGGTACTCTTCTTGAGCCCACAAACTTAATTCATTGAAGGGGGTGGGTAAGGGGTGAGCCTATGTCAGGACGTGATATGAAGACTAAGGGTACGAAGTTGACAAAAAGAGGCTTGTAGGTTTGAATTATATATGAGTCACATGTTTAAGATATATTGAGGTATTAGAATAAAAGAACAAGGGCGCGTGGAGGTATTTAGAAACGAACGGGCGCGTGAATGTTCAGTAAACTCTTCATTACTATTAGGGTTATTATTTTATTATTTATTCTCTTTCCTTCCCTTTTACCTCCCTCGTTTCCTCTTTTCTTCTCCAATATCCAGTGCTCCAAACTTTATCTCTCTCATTTACCTCTTGTCTCTTTTCCGATACCCCGATACTACTCTCTAGAGCTTGCCTTATCTCTCTGTTTTACCTCTTGTGTCTTCTTCAATGCTCCAGTACTACTCTAGATCTTGCCTTTGTTTCTTACTCCTCGACTTCGAAGCCATTGATGTCACTACGGTTGATGAATCAGTCGGGGAAAAGGTTGCCGCGTTGGGTCGATTTGATTAAAAAGGCGGCGAATGTGATTGAGAACCGTCGTGAGGTGAATCCTGTTGCTAGCATATTGACGTTACTCGATGGGCATCGGAACAACTCGACTCTCTCATCCGCACGCTTCTCTGAAATGGAGAGATACCACTTCATTTGGTTAGTGGGTTTACTTCGTCGGTGGATTTGCTCTTAGATCTACGGTGGGAGATCGATCTATGGTAGTTTGGATGCTTTTTCTCTTCTTCTATTTGTGTCTTAGTCCATCGAAAGAGAGACCGTGGTCCCTTCGTACAACTATTAGGCATTAAAGGTCTTAGATTAGAGGAATCTGGCACTTGGAAGTTTCGAACTTTACAACCTTGTGATCAGCCCTAATCAAATAGTGTACCTTTCAGACTCCCGATTTGGTTAGTACCGTGAGTACGGAGAGCCGCTTTGGAATGAGTTGGAATGTATCTTCGATGGATGGTCCACATGGCATATAAAGTACGCCGACGATCCAGATTATGTTGCAGCGGACTGGTAACCCTCTGAATCAGATATGAATCCTCTGAATCAGATAATTAAAGATCTTTTGATTGGTTATATCGAGTTATGGTAATCTAAATGTTGTTCGAAGTCTGTCTTTACTGTGGTTGTCGTAGTGTACACTACGTTTGTTTTAAGTTCCTTAGTCAGAACTTTCATGTATTTGTTATTGGTGGCAATCGGTTGTTTTGTGATGATATCCATGGTTATAGGGGTGAGCAACGGTCCAAAACCGGACCGGACCGGACCGGAACCGGATTGGACCGGGACCGAAATTGGAAAAATATTAAGACCGAAGACCGGACCGGAAAATTCCGGTCCGGTCCGGGTTAAAACCGTATGGACCGGTTATGCATATTGGAATTTTAAAAAAAAAAAAAAGAAAAGGGAAAAAAGAAGGGGAAAATACACTAAAAAAGATGAATGTAGTACTAGTACACACTACACCCACACGTTTTCTCTACTTCACCCAAACCTAGACCTTAAATTTCAAAACCCATCTTTTCCTTCCAAGTTCCAACAGTAACTCCAACACTCCATGGCTCCATCTCAATTTCACAAAGCCATCCACAACAATGGTAGATCACGTAGATAGAAAAACACGTGAATATGTGAAACCTCTCATCTACAATCACAACATATGGGCTACGGTGACAGATCTAGGCGGCACAGTTACAGATTTGGCGGGATCGATGGAGTAGGATTTTGGTTTTGTAGATAGTGTTGCTGCTGGTCTTGAATGGTTTGCCATTGGACTCAAAGGAAGCTCTCTTGGTGGCCGATGGTGAGGAGGAGAGGAAATAGAAAATGACGGCAATGCTTGGTATTAGATATAAATTGAGGTGTTTGGTAGGGAATGTATACTTTTTTTTATATAAAAAATTTTAAAAATAAATATCCCGGTCCATTCCGGTCCGGACCGAGAACCGTCGGGTTTGGACCGGACCGGACCGAAAACCGAAAACCCCTAAAACTAAGGACCGAGGACCGGACCGAAAAATGTTCGGTCTGGACCAAAACCGAAAAAACCGGTCCGGTCCGGTCCGGTTTTCCGGTCCCGGGCCACTTATGCTCAGCCCTACATGGTTATGTAATGACTTAGTATGTGCTTGAAACGAACAGAGTTCTGGACTTGGTAATTTGTGACAAAGGGTAACCGAACCTTAACTCCAGCAAAACTTGTCTGACTTATTACACTAACTAATACTTGTAATCATAAGTTCATTAACTCGTCTGTAAATTACATAGTACAACAATGCAATGACATTAATTTAACCGGCATTTTCGTCAAGATACCAACTCCAGCAGTAGCTCTCTATCGCTCAATCCGCGCCAAGGCAATGGACGGAGTTGGTATCTTGAGTTTTGACAAGGAGGCTCAGGAACACTTTTACATGAGATGTCCCAAGCTTTTCCTCCAAACCTCTCCTTTGTCAAAGTTAATCTCACTGATAATCTGTCTAGCACATTTTTATTTAACCTCAACCATAAGCCCAATTGTTTTAACCCTTGAAATCAATGGAGGGATTACATAGTATTCTCCACCACCCAAACCAGGCGACGTCGAAAAATTTAGTATCCTGCGTATAAACAGTTACAAATGGCTTTCTGAAATTGTTGCCTAGCAGCAACATCGTCCGAACGTCATGATCATTATTTAAGGGGATCAAGTCTTCAATTGTATTACCACCGTCTGGGTGGAGATACCAGGCCATTGTTGGTTGCCTCGAAGTGAACTTTCACTCAGTCGCTGCACCTATGAGATCCCACAGACGAAAGGAGTTCAAGTCGCATTGGTGAACATACTTAACCTGACCACCTAAATATTCTATATCACTTCGACTGCCGGCGTAGAAGCTTCCACCTCCCCATATATGAATCGAAGAGTGATTATTCTTTCGTTCTGAACAGATATATAACATGCATATATACTCAATCAATGAAATTTAACCTTGATAAAACCGAAAAAAATTGATCTATGCAAAATTGCAAAAGGTAGTAATGTATTCGAATATAAGATGAAGGGGCTTACTCGGTTCGTTCTTCTTCCTTCTTTGCAATCGACAATCTCGATTAGGATCAAAAGGGCCACCAAATCCACCTGCATCCACTTCAATCGGATGGTCATACTCGTCGAAAACTGGATGATCAGTACCTACAGATGCTTCAGAATATGCCGTAATACAGAGCATATGAAAGTGTTCTGTTTGGATAATTTTGATTCTTGAATCTGCAAGGAGTACATAGAAAGTACTTATATAGTTATATGAACTGAATTGATCCATCACTAAAAGATGTGTCTCTTTAATTATGTTCGTATGTAACAGTTGTGGCCCTTGGTTTCATAGCTAAACTCAAATCACTGTAACAATTGACAGAAGAACGTTTCATCAAAATATATTTCTTGTCGAAATGTTTCATCTTCTCAGATCTTAAAATCGGGCAGGAAAAACAGAAATTTGATGAAGTATTTTCATAATCAATTGTGATGAATTGTTACGTTTCTTCACAAATAAAAATTAGTGTGACCGAATACATTAATGGGGCGAACACATTTCATCACAAAAGGTTGTTGTTTGCGATGAAACGAGCACGACGTCACAACAATTCAATCATGGTGGTCGAATTTTTTATGCAAAGAACCAATTTATCACAAAAGCTGGATTCATTTGGGGCCAAGTACTTTTTCGTCACTAAAGACTCAGCATTTGTGATGAAAATTTTGGTTGGTCGCAAAAGGGGGTACCAGTTATGTCAACACATGATTTCGTCGCATAAGATGGGGTCAATTGCGACCAAGGAAAGTTTTGTCACAAGTGGTGGGGCTATTGTGACAAATATTTGTCCCGTCGCAATAGGTGACTGTTTTTGTAGTGTAATGGGTCAATTACATCTGAACCCCCTCTTACATTCATCAATTACATATTTATCCGTAACTTTCAATCAATTACATCTACTTTCCATCTTAAATGAAACAATTACATACAATTCATGAATTTGACTTTTAGCGGATAAATACTTAAAAATGACAATTTTACCTTCAGCAAAATATTGGATTTTGACTTTATTCAAACAGATTAATTGCAAGGTAAATCCTTCAATTTTTGTACCTTTAGTTGTAAACACCCATGGACTTTTGAAAAAAATTAAGTCCTTGCAACTAAACAAACACATTCAATCTTAGTCATAATCGAATCAAATCGTTCCCAGTTATGTTCTAAACATCAAAACAAGTCAAAGCCCTATAAAAAGAGTTCAATTCATCCATGAATTAATCAAATTAAAGATTTTCAAACATACCTCTAATGGAGGTTCAAACACATAATCAATGGGCATAAAAAAAATGCTCCAAATCGAAGCAATTTGTTGCTCCTTATCAGAACAGTTTACTGCTCCGATTTGGAGCAACAGCTGCTCCGGTCAGGAGCAGCAACCTGTCACCGGAGAAGAAGAAGAAGAAGAAGAAGAAGGAGGAGGAGGAGGAGGAGAAGATGAAAAAAAATGTTTATTGTAAAAAAATTATTAAGGCCTTATTTGGAAGCAAAATAAGAAAAATGAGTTATAAGTTGGTCAACCTTTTTGGAGTAAAATGGAAGTGAATGTAATTGTTTGAAACTGTTGGATAAAAACGTAATTCGAGTTTGCAAAGTGGGGTGTGCATGTAATAAACCCTAATTAATTGTAATTGCGATACTTGAATTTTATAGTGCCTCCGAATGACATGAGATTCAACAATTTACATTTATTGTGTTATAATTCTTTATTGAAAAATATAAAACAACATATATTTTTCAAATGACGAAGAATCCAAAGTGACATACAATATATGCTAAAATTACGAGGGATAACATGATTCTAGACCCATCGTTCTCAAATTCTTTAAATTTCAAGAATCCGAATTAATTGGAAAAAAAATCAATAATTTGAGACTAATTTTCATCTCAAGGGAGGTGTGGCCGATGCGATATCAACACGAATTTGGGATTCTGCATGTACCTTCCACGGTTGGCAATAAAAATCTGAAGTCCTCCCAACCTGTATTATTTGTACACAAGGTCCATCGCTTCGTATGAACCAATTACAATTGGCACGACAATAGTTATCTGACAGCTTTCTATCAAAAACGCCATAATTTCCAGATCCATGTTTTGTTTTTATGTCGCAATAAAATGCTGTAGTAAAAAATAAATTTATTTTAAAGTGAAAAGTAAAACTTTGATTGTAAGCAAGTGATTTAGTGCCAATATCATCATCGCCTGAAAAGCAGCTGACCGTAACATTTTCCTCCGGAATGGAAGCTTGAATGACAACCTGAACATTATGATAAACCTTAATACTCTTAATCCTCTTCCTAGCTTCCAATCTCACGAAGCACATTGTGGTGAAAATCATGAAAACTACAGGTATGAATAACTTATTCATCTTTGTTCAAGATGTTATTATTTTGATACTCAAACATGAACCTTATATAAGAATACCTAGATTGATATTCAGTGAGGTAACAACATAGTCCATGGAAAGATTGTGTTTGAGACTTTAAGCTAGTTTATTCACATTAAGAGATTGTTGTTACTTTTTAGAAATGACCATTCAAGATTGTTTGCAATGATACCAACAAGATCACATTTAAAGATTGTGAACTAACTTCACTTGTACCATCATCTTTGTAGTAATCAATGAGATTTCCAAAAGCAAGCAACAAAATAAAACAAAATAGAAATATGAAAAAAAAAATGAAATAACTAAACTATACTTCATTCGCTCTCTTTCAAGACGGTATGGATGATAAATTTGAAATTTAATTCATTATTTAGTGAGTTCACGTACAATTTTTCATACTTATTTTCCCGCAGAATACTTTAACAATTAACAATAATAGCAATAATCCCAAATTTTCATTTGAAATCTGAAAGGGTAAAAATGTGAGTTCGTAAAAAACGAGTTTAGCAATAGCAAAAATAGCTCTGGAATTATCGTCATCATTTCAATACCGGCTCACTGGTTCACTTCTGCAATTAACCCTTCTCTCTCTCACACAGTAATCTCCGCCGTGCCTCACCACCACCATGACTAGTTGCCTCCTCTTACCCACCACCACCACCACCACCTGTACCGCTTGCCGCCACATTTCCGCTTCCGATTCTAAATTATCTCAATTCCCCAAACACAATAACAGATTACTACTGCGACACACAACTCCTCAATCTCCCTTATCTTCACTCTCATTACCTTCTCGCCGCTCGATTACAGTCCGTGCGTTCGGTAGTAACAGGAAAAACAATGAAATTAAGCAGGAAAAGGAAGAGGAAGAAGAAGAAGTAGAGGAGGATATGCCATGGATACAGGAGAAGGCTCTCGATTTGGTCGAGTTCACCGGCTCTGTTACGCAGGCTATTCCTGGTCCCCGAGTAGGCCAGAGCTCTCTGCCGTGGATTATGGCGGTTCCTTTGGCTTATTTTGGTGTCACTTTTGTCATTGCCTTTGTTAAGACTGTTAGGAAGTTCAATTCTCCCAAGGGCAAACGTCGCCAATTGGTTCGTTATCATCATCGTCATAATAATCATCCTACTGCTTTTTGTTTTACTTCAGTAATTGGTAGTCATTTGTGTTTCTGTGCTTCATTTGTTTCCATCAATTGGAATGCCTACAGTATGTTATCAGAGCCAACTATTTGTGTTTTGTAGCATAGCATTTGAATGATTTTCGATTAACTTCATCGTATCACTGGCCGGAGGCAGGTGATGATGTATCTTTAGACATGCAATATGTGTTTTGAGGTCTATATGAAATCTATGAAGCCATAACGGTTTTGCACGTTGCCTTGCTGAATTCCGTATGAGTTTACACTTCCGGATTAACTGGAGTTCGTTGAATTTTGAACAGTTGTAATCATGATATTTTAGTATTAGGGAGGAAATGAGTACCATATGCTAAGCTATTTGTGTCTTATCAGTGTCAGCATTCGCTACTTACTTCAACACGGTTTGTCATTCGTGTCTTATACTTAACACGGTTTGTCATTCGCTACTACTTTTTAATTAAGTTCATTGGATCACTAGTTGATGCATCTTTAGACATACAGTTTGCATTTATGGTTGACATGGAAATTCGTAGTATATCTGGGTTGGGCTATCAAATAATTTTGTTGACATTTGTGTTTTATAGCATTTGAATCGTTTTAGTTAAGTTCAGTGAATAACCAGTTGATACATCTTTCAGTAATATCTGGACTCCATATGTTTTCATGCACATTTGTGTTTTATAGAGGTTTACTGATCATTTCTTGATGCATCTTCAAACATACAATGTGTGCTTTGAGGTTGACATAAAAATTTGTTATATCTGGGTACGAAATACTTCGGTGCACTTTTTGGTTTCATAGCATAAGGATACTTCCCGATTAAATTTACTGAAGTGCTAGTTGATGCATCGTTAATCATTTTAAAATAATAATTTGAGGTTGGCATGATTATTTGTAATATGTGGACTATTCAGTGCTGTCTATGGAATTATGTGATATGCAAAGGCCAAATCATGTTAGAGTTTTTACAGGCCCGTGCCTTCTATGGTGAATAGATTGTGAATGTAGTAAAATGGTCTCTTTACTGGACTAGAAAGTTGACAAAGGGTAAATTATTTTTTATCAGGTTAATAAAAATGCTACACTATGCAAATCCATTGATGAGATGTTTGAGAAGGGAATTGACAAAGTTGATCCATCTGCTCTAAAGCGGCTGACACAGCAGGTATGTCAGATACTCAGATGTACCTGGGATGTCTTCAAACCTTCCACTAATGTTTCTTAGTGGAAGATTTTAAGTTAGATGCTCTTTACAACCAATTTGATGATAATTGTTCACATTGTTGCCATTCAAAGATTATTAATGATTTGTAATTTTTATTCAGCATTAGCTTTTCTTTTTATTGTTGGTGAGATGCATGCATATCATCTTTCTCAAGTTGTTATTTAACCTACCTGATAGTAACCTTGTACTTGGTGAAATATCCTTCAGCATGTATAATATGTGATATTTTAAATATGATGTATCTGCTCCAGATAATTCATCCTAGTAAGACCATTTGTTGCCTCGGCAATTGGGATTTGCATAGTTGTTAAAAGCGAGTAGCGGACATAGCGATGAGCCCTCACTATGCTACATAGCTTTAGCAATGATATAGTGCTATGGCGATAACTATTTAAATTTAAATGGAAATAAAGCACTATACTTGAGCTAGCACAGCAGTTGTAATCCATAAAATAGCTAACACATAGGACTGGAGTGCATAATAATAACTCAATTGGGTCATCAAAGTGAATAAAATCAAGTTCCAACTTCCAAATAGTCAACACAAAAGAAAACAACAAACCAAGCTGTTTACATTTTGACCATACATTGTATGTGCATATGCTTATCTTTATTGTGGGAGAAGCGGTCTGATGGAACATCCTTTGACAGGATGTTTACACTTTACACCGAGGGCTATGTTGGTGTGCTTTGCATGCTAAATAGTACTCGTAGCTGTGTTATCGTACATAATTAATGCATTCTCATGGTGCTCACTCGTACTTCATTTGACTTCCATCGTTGATGTGGTGTGCACAACGAACTTTTGCAGCCTTTGTGTCCTGTATTCACTTGACAGGATGAATTTGTCTACAAGCTGACCGTAGTATTTTTATTCCAGACAGGTTTTAGCATGGAGGAGATTTTACGCAAGTATATACGTTATGCTTTGAATGAGAAGCAATTTAAACCAGATTTAGTATCAAGTTTGATACAATTTAGGAAAAAATCAATGCTGGATGATACAGAAGTTGCTAAAATCTTGAATGACATCTCAAGAAAGATTGTGCAACAGCAAGGTTGCTCAAAACTTATGACTTTCTTTTTGTTATTACATATGTGATCTTTTTGTATAGTAATCTGAATAAAACTTGTTTCAAAATGTCCGAAATACTCTTGTACTCCCTCTGTTTCAATCAATTCCATACATATCCCATTTTCGTATGTCTGAATCAATTCTATACATTTCATTTTGGCACACTTTATTTCACACCTTTATTGGTGTTCCTACCACTAAACCAATCAACACACATTTTACAAATCTCCTAGAAACCGATCCCAAACCAAATGTATAGAATTGATCAAAAGGAAAGTATTTGTGTATTTGAGTATATTTGTGAACCATTGAGGGCAATTTACAGCTTCTGGCCTCAGTTTTAGTTGGAAACTAGTACTGCTATTATGTACGTGAAAACGACTTATCTGACTAAGAGCACTACCCTTGTAAACTTGGCATGGTGATGCTCTACTAGATTTACTGATCCAGCATGTGAATGCATTTTCAGGTCCCGTAGTCATGGATATGGCAGGATATTCTGAAAAAGGATTAGCAAGAAAACTTGCTGTGCAAGCTCTTTTTGGAAAAATTTATTACCTATCTGAGGTATATTTTTAACTCTTGCGTGTAATGGTTTCTATCTCTCTATTTTGCTAAATATTACACGAATCTCCATGGTTTTGGGCAATTATTTCGACTTTCTTCTTGCCTTCTAATATAATAGTGCAGAATCTGTGATTTGAAATTGCACAGAGCACAATGGTATCTGGTGCCTTTGTAACTTCCTTTGATAGTATCTACCAAACATTTAGGCAGCTTGACTTATGCTGATATGTTAGATATTCCAACAAAATCGTTTGTAGTCATTGTTTGCCATGTAAGAAAATTATTCTTTGCATCTTTTCTGGCATAAAATGTGTGCAGCCTCTGTTGTGATAGTGAAAATCACAAGAATATGCTGGCTCACTTTCATATTGCAAACTCATAGGACAACAGTATCCATTACTTGGCTCTACTGGCATGGTTTTCCTACCAAACAAGCTAAGGGTCTCTACAGATGATTCTGCACTTGACTTTGAAACCATGCCTATTCTTATTACCCTCCACATGACAGGTTTATGTAAGAGCCCATAACAGTTGGCCATGATTTAGGTAACAAAATAGACTGCAATAGATAAAATAAGAAACAACATGAAATATGATAGAAATGATCACTTCCCACCCCCAGCTATTAAGCCGATATACTAAATATTACTCCAGCCAGACAAACGCTATTAGAATAAACTTCTTCATGCTCTCTCTTTAGGTAGGATAACTGGATAATGCCTCACTGCCGATAGTTATAGGGCTTATTAATATTATTGCTAAGCATGCTCGTCGGCTACTAAATGAGTCACCCTTTAAGTCAGGCCCCCCATATTCTACCTAAATATAATCCGTGTATTCGTTAGAAATTTACTTTACTGTGAAGTTAAGTCATCTGCATCTTTAACGTATTGGCTAACCATGTTTTGCCCCATGCATCAGCTACCTGAGTTCTGTTCAAAGGATAGCTCCTCATCCACTTCACAAAATGAGACCTTAATGGTTAAAGAACTGTTTGGGGTAACAGAGTAAGTACATTTTCTGAACTTCTCAGCTGTAAGTCACATTCAGGCATTATGAGGAGTTACTAACTCCCTTTTGTCAACTGAATTGGTTTTTCAGTGAAGATGCTGAAAAGCTTAGGGTACACCCTGTTGCAGAATCTGGGGTTATGGAGTCACTAGAGAATATGATTGGTGATGATGATTCAGAATTTTCAGACGCAGAGGACTCCAGTAACGAATCATCAGAATCATTTTGATGCTAGGGCCCTGCGTCATGTGAGAAATACTTGAGATATACTACATCCCCAACTTATCGTGCTAGATTTCCTTCAGCGGATTTAACTAGAAACAATTTTGTCAACGATCCTTGTTTTCTTTATCTTGAGGCAGAACTTCACACTTGTTATGAATGATACTAGAGATTGAGATGAGAAATGATAATGAAGAAAAATGCTCCATAGAATTTTCTTATTGTTTATCAGCACAACGTATCAAAACTAGTGAACATTGAGAGCAGAATTTATCCAATTAGATTCCACCATCAGAATATTATAGAATTCTCAATCAAGTTCTTTACAATGAAAATCTTGAATAAAAATACTTTTAACTGATTGTTAATGTGAAAGCTATTTCTCAAATATCCGAACATTTTAGGTCCGTTGTCCGACCCAGTAAGCTAGAATACAGAATACTCAAGCACTTACCCCAAGTATCGAACTTACTTCTGTCCGACATTGGCTTGTTTGGTTTCGTGTATAGAGTTGGTTTACTTCAATTTTTCTAAATATGGAAAGGGCAACAACCTTTCCGGCCATGTCAAACTTGGTCATCCGATTTAGAAGAGTTCAGGTATAAGTTTTGCAACTTCAGTGAAGTTGATTGAAGTTTCTTCAAGTATGGCTTGAACCGCACTTGGCTTCAGACATCTTAAGTCCACTTCTACAAATGATCGCTTGTACAAGTCCGTGTCACAAAGGTAGTTCCGATAGGAGCGAATTAGAG
>JAQRGC012309972.1:0-10282 GCA_028659135.1 Plantago lanceolata | reverse complement strand
AACATAATCGAACGGACTGTTCGCGAACAGAAGCGAGCTTTTCTTAATTATGTCGAACTCGAGCTCGAGCTTTTTTTTTTCGAGCTCGTCGAACACGAACACGAACAGAACAACTTGTCCGCCGAACAATGTTCGTTTATAGTAATGTTCGACTCGTTCGGTTCGTATACACCCCTAGTTTCGACCAAGATCATAGCTGTTTTTGTTAGAATCATAGATTTTTTTTTTAAGATCATAGAGGTTTTAACTGAGATCATAGTTGTTTTTATTAAGATCATAGTTGTTTTGTTAAAATCATAGAACATATTGGTAAGATCATAGGTGTATAGTTAAATCATAAAAGTTTTTAGTTAATATCATAGGCTTTTCGCTTACTATCATAGGGCTTTTCGTCAATATCATACACTTTTTTTTATTTGTTTTTTACTTAAAAAAAAAGCAGACAGAAAAACGTGAACAGTCTCCGATCGGAGTAGTTTAGCTCCGAATCGGAGCTTCAATGGAGTTTCCGGGGTTTTTTTTTAAAGTTTTTATTGCAAAATGGTCCCAAAAGTATTATTAATGACATTAAAAGCTCCGAATCGTCTATTAAAATTAGTGGGGGTTGCTTTATAATTAGTATAAATATGTCTCTAAGGTCTCTCTCTAAGAGTCGTCCCTTATTAGACCTAATAAATATAAGAGAGAGAGTGATAAAGTGGTCATAAAGTATGAGAAATAAATAATAAAGAATTTGTAAATGTAATTAAAATTTATCAGTTTTTGAATCAGGAAATTTGTAAAGTGGGGCCAAAAATGAAAATAGTAAGTTATTAATGGAACGGAGTAAGTAATACTTAGACTCTGTTCAATCCGACTTATAGTTTTTAAACTGAAGTGAACTGAACTGAATTAAAGTGCAAATTTGAAATAAGGAAACCTGAACTGAATTGAACTGAAAACAATTTAAATTAAGGTGAACTGAATAAAGTCTTATTTGAGTTGTTTGTTCGTTGATACAACTTGTTATTGTGTCATGTCACTAAAATTTTGTATGGTGAAATGGTGATTAATATACCGTCGGAACGTTGTCACAATATTCTTGAACTTTGACTCTGTTCAGTTCACCTTAATTTGAGTTGTGTTCAGTTCAGTTCAATTTTATTCAATTTAATTAAGGTTTACTTAATTTACATTCATACTTCAGTTTCATTCGGTTCGGTTCACAAATTCTTTAACTCTCACACTTACTCTTGAATGGAGCCTTTACGCACCATTATTGGGATTAAGAAGAGATGGTCCGACCACTGAAATTACGTATATATTGATGTCAAATGCAATAACTAGATCCAAACACCTCTTCCATTCCTTTAGGAATTAGTTCACTTCAAAGTATATTTAGTGTGCAATCATTGAAAATTCAGGTACTACATTATCGACTTTTCATGAAAACTTTTAAACGATGTTAGATGTACCATTGAACAACCCGTACCGGTTAAACCGGGTTGAGAGAGCCGGTTATGAGAACATGAGTCCTCCGCAGACAAACACGATTATACCCAGATCATCATCCCTAAAACTAGCACACTTGAAAACCCTAGATCCTGCTACAAATCTCTCTCTCAAAGATGATCCAGGCGGTGGCGAAGCGAGCCTCATCGGCTCTTTCAAGCTGTGTCTCTGACTCAGTGAGTCATCAGCTGCAGCAATGGCGGGGCATCCGTGTGCAGGTGCGTAACAACAACCTAGACCTTGCGCTGGAGACGATGAGGAGGAAGATGCAGTCGAGCGGCATCGAACGGATGATCAAGCGTGAGCAAGTTAAGCATATCAAGAACTCCGAGAAACGTGTTTTGGCCATGAAGAATCTCCAGATGAGGATTCGTTCTCAGGACCTTGCTCGTAAGCTCAAATCGATTCTCATCCAGAAAGTCAGGTAGTAATTTGCAACTAATCCAAATCTTTTTTAATTTGCTGTGCACTTAATTGGGTATGGAAGTTACTAATTTACTGTGTTTTGTTTCAGTTTTTAAGTGATTAGGCTTTTTTAATGTACTTTGTATTGTTAAAGAAAATGTATGATAATATGTGCTGGATCAGTAGCTGTGAATTGTGATGATAGCTTGAACGTTGATATGTTGTAGACCATTTTCGAGCATTTCCAAAAAGAACATTCAGTATTGTTGAGTTTTGTGTTTAGGAAACATTATTTGAGTGTCTCATATATGGTGATCCTTGAAGTAGCTCGGATGCGATTCACACGTCTTACTCCACTGAGTGTGACTTGAGCAATGTGCATAGCACTATAGCAGTTGCAGCGAGAAATGCTGAAATATATTTCAGCCACAAAGGAGAGTAGCTCAAGCAGGCAGCAAATGAGATTAATTAAGTTTATGTTAGACACACTCACACAAGTAAACATTTTTATGTAAACGGGGACAAAGTCTTTAGGAGAAGCTTTTCATAAAGACGTTGAGTTGGGAATGAGTCATGTATTGAACTGTAAAGTGTTTATCATCAACTGTGCCTGAGGAATAAGGGGAGAGGTTAGAAATAGAGTTGGTTTTTGGAAGGATTCGGTGACTTTAGGGGAAGCATTTGTAAATACATAGAAATGCATGTACCATCTAAAGCACCCTTTTTCTGGATTGAGTGTGTGACCTTCATATGAGATGACTAAATCATTCATCACTGGTGCATATGCTCCCTCATACTTGCATGCCAAGAGCATAGAAACCAGACGAATGAGCTGAACCTCTTTCCTCACTACAGATTGCTTCACATCTTCATACCTTAATATGGTAATAAACTACTTCGTATTACCTATTAATAGCCAATCTATGAGGGTGTCCCTCATTCTTCCATCGATATCAAATTGTTGTACAATGTATTGCTGAAGCATGGACTTGAATTACTAGTACACACGTATTTTTTGCATTCATAATCCGGGACATGAAAGAAGAACGCAAATATTTGAGTAAATTATTTGTGATATTAAGTGTCCTACAGCAAATGGATGATGAACAATCTTCTCTGTTGAGAAACAAGAGGGGGCTACAGTCATCCTGATATTTATCACTATTTTGCATCTCAAGACTAAAGATTCACCAGACTGATTTAGGAGCCTCTTGTTTGTGGGTATATACCGTATATATTACTTTGAATGGTAATTGCTGGGCTAATACATAGAAGAGCGCTTAGTAGTGTGAGATCTTGCTGCAAACAGCCCAATATTTATCAAGTCACAAAATATAACTGTAGAGTAGTTTACTAAGGTGGTAAAGAACTCAGTCTAATGAGCCATGTCTTTTGTGATTGTTCCTACTATTACCTAAGGAGTATCGTTTTTCATACAATCTGACATCAATCCTTTTGCTTACAGGGGTGTATAGAAATGCTTCTACGTGCGGTTGAAGATGCCAATTAAATGCCTGATTGCTCAAGTGCCCAACATCACATCTGTAATAGAATCTTGTTATAGCCAAATGCAAATAGAAAATCAGTTGTAGAATGCATTTCTCGTACAAGTATATGAATATTCTTTTTCATTGTTCTAACTGCAGGAGTCAATTGGCTTGTTGGGGCTTTATTCGTTTCCCATGTCATCCACTTTTAACTATCAAATAATGCCATGCGTGACATTTTAGCTTGTGGCTCCCTGTTTGCCGTTTGTTAATTTGATCTATGCTTGCTCATGTGGCAGTTACAAGTTCCAGGCTTTTTTGTTTTCAAATTAGTATATGGACTTCGGGTTTTTTGCAAATTGTCATTCTTTGCTCCATCACAGTACGGTTTTTCAGATAACCTTTAGGTTCTGACTAATGAAACCTGTAGAAACTTCAGTAAAGTTAAGAGCCATAGGAGTTGGGACAAACTACATTTCCGCTTATAAATCCATCAGATAAAATTACTGTAAACCCAGATTAGTCTTTTCTTTATATGAACCAGTAACTTCGTCACCGGAATGATAGAAGTGCAAACTGTACAGAAACATATAAAGCTGGTATGAAGTATGAACTAATCTAGCACTCCGAAGTTCAAACGAAGATGAAAGTTGTGTTGGTTGAGGGCCATTGCCATCCTGCACACAGACCAAATGCCTTCAATTCTACACAGTTAACTTGAGCCACAATTAGCGTATCCATTTCATTGAGAAATTCAAGCTCTTTCAGTCAGGCGTAAGGGTATTTGTTGTCTACTTCAACCTAGAGTCTGCCAACTATTACTACGGTACAGAAAAACAGTATAGAATTGAAACACGAAACAAAGTCCAATCTAGCATTTAACCAAAGGTTTAAGTTCCATAGTCAGAGTCCAGACCCTTGAAGAGGCATAAACTAAAGAAACACACATCTGCACAGCTCAAACTCGAGCACTGGCCATATCTGCAGAAATAATTATCTGGTGTTCCTGGAAGTAAACATGGGAAATCACATATTATATTCTAAAATTATACCTCACTTCTCTAAACTTCCAATCATGACAGAGACTTCAGACAGTAGCTTTTACTTTTCATCAACCATTTTTGGGAAAAAAAGATGCAGCGTTCTGTGTTGATGATAAACCTGGGAGGTTCAGCAGAACTCAAATAGGTAAGAACATGCAGTCTCTTCTCCACTTAGGTAACACCAAGATTATCATGAAAAGCATCTAGTACAATGTAGTAGTGGACACATGATAGTTTAAGTACCCCAAACACTGACAAATAATACATACCATGGAAGAAGATAATGAAAAGACCACATAAACATCGTAAAATCATACCCCCCTGAAGTAGTCCCCGATGGTACTTCATCAGGTCTTGTGAATTGTGATGTATCCACAATCAAATGGCTGGCATGATCTTTTTTCTTTTTCTCTTGATGCTTTATCTGAGAATAACGATAGTATGATATACAAGAGCTATAGGAAGTAACTTACCAAAAACTTCACAGTAACTAAGCTCAAATGCACAATAGTTCATAAACTCCACTGTACCATTTCCAGAAGATGACAAACAGCAATACCCAGTGTTTAATTAACCAAATTCAAACTTCAAAGCATTGTCCATAGTCTCCAAAGTCCAGACTATATCATATGGCAACAAGCAACTCCATTTCATGATATCGATGACCCCAGAAACACAATTTTCTCCCGTGAAATCAGGCACAAAAATTTTATACTAGTATGCAGGATCCAGGCCCTCCAGGTGAACTTGACATAAACTGAAGCTCACACTTCTCTTCATATCCAATATTTCAGTTTTTAAAAAATAGGCTAACGCTCAGAATCACAGCATATCAAGCAGAATATAAGATAATCAACTACTAATATATTCAAAGACAATAAAAATAAATAAATAATCCTTTATATATTCAATGACAATGGATAACATCATCAGCAGAACAAGAATAGAGGGTACAAAGGCATGGTATTAAACATTAATAGATTCTATCAACATTAAAGTAGTTCTTCATGTTATAATAGAGAATTCCCCATTCTGCAAGAATCGATATTACTGTACCTTTCTACAACTGCCAAATCTTGGTCCTAACTAATAGTCTAATACAAATATTTGTAAGTAAGATACAATGTATCTCTCTTGCAACATGTAAGTTATTATTCAATCGGCCCAGTGAAGTGTATACGGATTACTACTAGTATTATAGTTAAAACATACGAACAGCAACAAAAGGGCTATTAAGTACTATTAACTGCAATATTCAAAAGGAAAATGTCAACCTTCATTTCATGGAAGCTTATTATTCACTGTACATGGTTCTTCAATTAGAAATTTCATTTTCTCCTTACATCTCACAATAGAAAACAGGAAGTTGCCCTGTTTGGGATGCCAATGCACAAACACTAGAGCTGTTGCAGCTGTTCGGTGGCCTGAATCTGTTTTTACCATCTCCTCATGTAATCGATCCCACCATCTAAGTTGTCTTGCCAAATGAGAAACAGACCAAGATGCTGATGAAGTTCCTCAGATCCCTCCACCACACTGACAGTCTGAAAACATAACATAAATACTTGATTTTAGCTACTGCCTGGTGGCAAACAAAAATCACTCACAAGTGAACTATACTGTACAATCACTCCTATTTTTCATGCAAAACTTTTTGGCGCTTTGACTATTTGATAAATATATGATGTTCTAGGAGATGCTCCCATGTTATTCCATCTTTTAACCATTTTATTTTAAGTTGTCCACAAAAACTATGCATGTTTCTCATCTTCTACAGGTCATGTATTTGTCCAAGACACAAATCTCTTCTTTTCTCAATCTTCCTATCAGCAATGCTGCTGAAAAGTGTCCCAAAATGTGTGAGAAAACCAAAACATTATACATTAATAGGAGGGAGTACATAACAGCAGGTCATCACTGTTACTGAAGACCACATATCTTACAGCAATCAGATAACACTTTTAGGGCAAAAAATTTCAAATAAGAACTTTAACATATTAGCTAGTGAAAAGTTTGCATTCAAGACTACGTCTTAGGACCCATGATGTATGTTCCAGCTTCCTAAAGTGGAATTAGTGAAATAAATTACTATGAAATAAATCAATTACTGAAACACCAAGGAATCATTGTGGAGAAATTCCACTAGGCAATATTCTAAATGACATATTTCATAGCATATGTTCCTAGAAATGAGAGAGAAAATTTCAATCTAAGAGACTAGGAGCATCGAGTACCTTAATTCAAGCATCCTTTTGCCAAGTCCCTTCACTGCGGTCACAGATCCATATTCCTCATACATGCAGGACTTACTTTCGGTGTCACATTACACACTACAAATGCATTTACAACAGCCTGTTTGTGCCAAAAATTACTGTTTCCAAAATCAAAATGGACCAAGAATCAAGGATGCCACAAAGAACATCCATCCTACGCATAGAATCTCACTGGCTGAATACTAGGTAAGTTGCTTCTGCTACTTTATTAGCCAATAGCCACATCATTGACACAAGATGAATTTTATACACTCCTCTCATCTTGTAATCTGCTTTAAAATGTAATCATCATCAGCTGTGTATCTACTTGCATCTAGAATTGGCTCTTTCGCATCAACATCCTAATTGCATCTCTTCCAAGTAACAGTTAACTTTTAAGTTGAGATGATTCATCAACTGTGCCACTGTGCTCCGGCAGTGTACCTCCACAGTTGGAAGACGGGCTTTTCTCCCGTGAAGAATAATCTGCTGAAATTGCCTCTTCTGGTGAAGGTAAGGAGGCACCTCCTCTTGAACAAATGCCCTGTACAGAACCAATACTCTCCCCTAGAAGATCACTATTAACAGAATCAGCACCCTTCACTGCACATTCATCGGGCGATGACTGTGCAGATACAAACGATAGGTCAGACCACTTGGATGATGCAGGTGAAGCAGTATATGAGCTAGAGTTATCAGATGTTAAAGGTGAAATTGATGGTGAATCAAAAGTGGACCTCAGTCTGCTAATTCGAAGTGAAGGAAATGATTCTACCAAGCTGAATGACGCCGAACGTGAAAATTTAATATCTGATAACGGACCAACCGTGAAGCCACTTTTGTTCCAGCTGCTTGCACATGAATAAAATGAACCTGGAGAATCTGATTGGCTACTGGAAGCCGTAGAAATATTCCCTGATTCCAAATCATTATCTATCTGTTGGGCACCATTGGAAGTCGATTTAGAAGAGTGGACAAACTGTTTTGCTGTACCATTTGCAAACTTTCTCCTCAATCTGCACCAACCATTCTCTCTGGCAGGAAGACATGTCTCGGATCGCACTCCAAACACAGGAAGTGGTGGTACAACTCCCCCAGCAAGTGCTCTGTGAAAGATTTCAAAATCTAAATCATACTCATCAACCTTTCTTAGTTTCTCCTCTACACAAGATCCACCAGCTGTACTTTGACTACTTTCCTTGAAGCTACAAGCATACCAGAATTCAGTACTCTCTTCACCATCTTTAACTGTAGAAACAGGACATTGCACCTTTTCATAGCGAACAATTTGGGAGGCAGCTGCCATTGCATTATCTGACATCATTTGCGAACAATTCTTCCCAATCCAAACATACAAAGCTGAAGGAACATGAATTATATAAGCTCCACGAGAATCGAGCTTGTTAGTAGCAGGCTCACACAACATTTTTGGAACAAGATGAAGAGGGGCATATGGTGAGTGAGGCGCCATTCGGTACATCCTAAGCACGGAAGACGGACTTGGAGGAAGAGCGTGGACACGCTTCTGGCACTGCAGAAGTTGGCAAGCAAATCCCACATTAGGGTTCGCCACTCTTCTTGCAGCTTTTACAAGTTCGAATGCGTCATCAAAGGTCCGTCCCTCTTTCCACATAAGATAAGCTATCACCATTGAAGTAGATCGAGACACACCCTTACAGCAGTGAACAAGGACTCGCCCTTTTTGTTCACGAACATCTTCGAAATAATCAAACACGTCATAGAGAATACTTGTAATATCTTCAGTTGGACAGTCCTGAAGCCAAAGTGTCTTGTACACAAGATCATCATTAAAATATTCCGGGCAAACAAACCCCACACAGTTAAGCACATGTGTAATCTTGTTCAGCCTGAGGACTTCCCGGTTCTTCGCAATTGCTTCGCTCCCCAAATATATATAATCCAATATTCTAGAGCATTCTTTGTCAAAAAAAGCCAGCTTTTCTTTCATACACTCAAAATCTATAGGAGGTTGACCTGATCCCGAATATTCACGGGGCGTCACCGACGCCGACTTCCCACCCGGTGTCACTGGAGGATTCGGCCATACGCCAACATCATCAGACCCAGCCCTGGGCCACTCGTCAATGTTAGGTCGAGTAATCGACAGAGGTTGAAGAGGTGGCAAACAGGCCCGCGCCTTGCTGTTCCACTGAGGTTTACTAGCACTAGGCTTTCTTGGCGGCGGACGCTCCGTCCACGATACAGATCGTGAATAGGTCCTCCAGTTCCCACCACTCGGTGGCACCGGGGCCGGATTCTTATCTTCTTCCCGTAACATTCTAGTAAGCTAGTTCTGTAAAATTAAACCAGTAAACACCTATATCAAAATCCCACACTTAAACAAGGCAACAAACATGAAACAACCTCTTAACAAAATCTCCCCTAATTTTTTTTTTTTTTAAATTCAACCAAATCAACGATTGAAATTGGATTGAATAATGAATAACAAAACCAGATTCAGAACAGATCCTAAACGATCACTAAACTAGCATCACAAAACCTCAAGTAAATGAAATCGGAAATCCTAATTATCTGAGCTAAAAACCCTTGACCTAAGTGAAACCTAGTAAAAACACACCGGCGAAGAAATTAAACAACAAAACAATCGAAATTAAGCAGAATTAAACATGGCATGAGCTGCATAGTGAACGAAATCATCACAATTAAAGGGATTGGAGGATTAAAAAGGCAGCACTTACATGAGTAAAACCAAAACGTATTGGTTGTTAGAGAAACTGGATGGGATTGGAGGATTAAAAAGTGAGGAGATAAGGAGTAATTAATGAAAAGGAGAGGAAGGAAAAGAACACGAGGGATCCGTTTTTTCAACAAAGAGTCGCAGAGAGGACTGTCTGTGTATCGTTTTCAGAGAGAGGGGGGTTGATTGATTGATTGAATTGAAATGGGGTTAGAGAGAGAAAGAAGAGTGAGAGAGAGAGAGTCGCGATTGATACAGAGAAAAACGGAGAAGATAGGCTGGCAATTTTGTGGATGATGACGAGTCAGTCAAGTCGCATTTGTATAGAGGCTGGCTGGTCAAACTAACTAACCATCTTATTATTATTATTAGTGCTATTATTGTTATTATTATTCATTATTCATTCCTATACATGGATTATTGATGAACTTTAATAAAGTATATTAAAGTATGGTCTTAATCTTACGTCCTTCTTTGAACTTTGATTGTGTGTGGTATAGGCATTAAACGGTACTACTACTAGTAAGTATTTTGACCAAGGAGAAAAAGAGAAAGAAAGAAGAATGGATTTGGTAAATTTTAGGAAATTTTATTACTTCACTATTCAACTATCTTTAATTCTTTTTTATACATTTGAATTCGAAATTCGGATAGTTATTGTTAAAGAATACTGTACATAGTTACTGCGATTTTGACCAATGCAGGGCACATTAAAGCAACTGATCATGTCTTGGGAGACTGGAAATAGTTATGATTTTCATTGATTTAGGGTGTATTGAAGAAACCGATCGATTTATATATCTTGGGAGACTGAGGGGAGTTACGATTTTAGCCCATTTAGAGTGTGAAGAAGTTGTTCAATCTGTATTTTGGAAGTTTTTGCAT
>JAQRGC012309959.1:0-11310 GCA_028659135.1 Plantago lanceolata | reverse complement strand
CAGTCAAACTAAACCAGTCAAACTTCTCCTCATGGAGAGCTAACCTTGTTGCTTTCTTCAACGGACATGGCCTTATGGGCTATGTCGACGGTACCCTTCCCTCCCCCGACCTCTCCTCTCCTGCCTACCCTGCTTGGTTTCAGCAGGATCAGCTCATTCTCTCTGCTATCCTTACGTCTCTCACCGAACCAGTTACTCCCCTTGTTTCATCTTCAACAACCTCTGCTGACGCCTGGTCTGTTCTTACAAGCACATTCGGGTATAGATCTCGTGTTCAGATAATGCAGTTGAAACAAGAACTCTCACGAGCCTCTCTTGAAGGTTCCGCATCGGTGGCTGATTTCTTGCAGACTATCAAGTCGAAAGCTGATGAACTGGCACTTGTTGATGAACCGTTGGACGATGATGACCTTGCACTTTACGTAATCAATGGTCTCGGCCCAAAATATGCAGACTTAGCAGCTCAAGTTTGTGGACGCACTGAGTCGGTCTCGTTTGCAGAACTTCAGTACATGGTGCTTGGACACGAATCCTCTCGTACCTGCAGCCAGTTGGTTGAACCTACTCCTACTGGCCCTGATGGTAATAGATATTTATGTTCTTACTGCTATTTCCTATATATACAGCGATTGCATGTTCGTAAATATTATCCATTTGAGCTTAACGTACATATACTAACCTTTGCAAACTTTGCTCATCTCAGTGATGTGCTATATGAAAAAAGCATTCTGGACTGGCCTCGCCGTTGGTAAGATATTCTGGGGACTGCTCCTTATAGCCGGTGTCAGAGATGTGGAATATGAAATCATCAAGAGTACGTATATATATCTTAGATCCATCATTTCTCCTTTAATTTCTGTTCCAATTATCTGATTGTATGTATGTATCTGTCGACAGGTCGCAAATAATAAAGTACCGCATCAGCTTTTGGCCTTGTGATACAGATAACATCAATGAATCCTCGTTGAAATCTGAACCGGGCCGTTCCTTTATTTCCCGTCACAGTTGATTCAGCATTACATACTTCTGTTTTCCTGTGTTGCTAGCTCGATTTATCGTGATTTTATTTGTTCGTTTAAGACGTATACAGAACTGATCATGTTCTGACATTCATTTTTCTTCTCTTTATGGAGTTTCAGAATCGTTCTCTTCTTCCCTATATGGCTATATGCAATGTTCGAATCTGAGCCGAATATTTCATTCAAATCAAACTCAAACAACTCAAACATAAACAAAACTATACAAATTTGCGTCGAATTTTAGTTCAAATTAAGCTCAAACCGAAACAAACAGCATGTACTACATAATAAACTTCTTGGGAATAAGGTACAGAGGATTCTTCTTGTGCAGAGTTACGCCACCCATAACGGTGGTATCATCAACATCTGCACACTTCAATCCACCAGGCAATTCCCAATCAAACAGGCACACAAGGTTCGCAAGTACGAGTTGCACCGTAACCAACGCCATGGAAATCCCAGGGCACCCTCTCCTCCCGGATCCAAACGGTATCAGTTCAAAATCTTGTAACGCTTTGTAATCCATCGGGGTTAACTTACCGTCTACCAGAAACCTCTCAGGTTTGAACTCTCTTGGGTTCTCCCATGTATTGGGATCATTTGCCATTGCCCATGCGTTTACGTGGACAATCGTCTTGGCAGGGATTTCGAATCCACTGATCGTGCAGTTCTTCATAGTCTCGCGTGCCACTAGAAGAGGTATAGTCGTGTACATGCGGAACGTTTCTCTGATCACTGCATTGAGATAAGGTAGCTCGGCAGCGATGATATCCTCTTCTTCCACTATATTTTTGTTTAACAAAGACATCGATTCTCTGATTTCGGCCTGTGCCTTGTTCATGACATGCGGATTCTTGATCAGGGCCGTTATCGCCCATATTATAGTTGTGCCAATCGTATCCGTGGAAGCAAAATACGCATCCTGAGGAGAAAAAGGAATTGCATAATTTGTCAGTTTTAAACTTTTACAATAACAATTTGTATAGCAGATTATATTTTACTAGCATTTACCACTAGGATAGCTTTGATGTGTTCCAGAGGAAGATTCAAGGATTCCTCTTCTCTCAACTTGAGCAAGATATCAAGAACATCACCATCCATGGATTTCGGCCTGTCAAGGCAGAGATGCTCGTCGATGAGTTGCTGATAGAACGAATCCCATTTCTTGAATACCTTATCAAGATGAGAAATCTTCCCTGTGACAACGTCAAGCCACCCCATCCGAGGGAAATAGTCCCCGAAAAAGAAACTTGATAAAGAACGCTGGAACTCGTGTATGTTATCCACGAACTGAGTCCTGTCGTTGCTGCCCTGCTCGTACCTCTTTCCGAACGCCACCCTGGAAATCATTGTACTTGTCAGGAACATAATCAGGCTTATCATTTCAACCTTCTCCGACTCCAATGCGTTTTGGGACAATATTTCAACCATTCGCGAAACCTCATCTTCACGAATGGGGCGAAATGAATTGACTCTCTTCACACTGAGGAGATGGAGGACACATGTCTTGCGTATCTCACGCCAGTAATCGTTATAGGGGCAGAACGCCATGTCATGACGGCCGTAGAAGAGTTTCTCGAGTGCCAGCATATGTGGACGGCTGCAGAACGCAAGGTCCTGAGTTTTAAGGATCTCTTCTGCAGTTTCAGGGGTGTTGGCAACTAGTACTGGCCTGGAACCGAGTTTGAGATACAGTAAGGGGCCGTATTTCTTGGAGAGTTGAAAGAAGTACTCGTGAGGGGGAGATTTCATCTGGTGGAAGTTTCCGATTAGTGGCAGGGCTCGAGGACCTGGTGGATTCAGGGCTTTGCGGTGTCGCTTGTTGCGAACGGAGAAGATTATGATGGTGGCAATGGAGAGGGTGATGAAGAGAACCAGTGTATTGATCTCCATTGCTAGCTAACTATCTTGTGCAATGCTTGTTATATATTCTGGTAGATTTTATCAAACTGAGTGAATGTGTGGTTATATAGTATTTAACATTGCAAATTTGCAATTTTACATTAATGCACTATAAATGTTCATGTATCGTACATACAACGTATTATGTGAGAGGGTGTTTCGAGATACATACATACAACGTTCATTATTGACTAGACTGCGACATGCTTGATAATCATACAAAGATGTTCACTTCCGGAGGTATTGAAGTTAAATTTCACAAGCTAAGGTGGTCCAGATTTCTTAGTTTTGGACCGCATAATGCAATCTGTGGGGACACACAATACGCACAAGTGATAGCAAATCTTAACAATCTACGTGTGTGAATCGTTTGTATAAGATGGATGGTTTAAAGGTTCTCACTTCTTAGCTAAATAGGTGGACCTTATGATAGTAAATCTTAACACGCTACGTGTGTGAATCGTTTGTATAAGTATGTTTAAAGGTGTTTCATCTCAATTTCATCCCATTATATATACAACATGACATAATTATTTCATAAAAGCAAGAAAATGCACCCCCCTTGCATGATGACAGTTGACTACTGAGTTGAGGGTTACTTAAGGGCACTTGGGTCCTCCCTTGGAGTTCTTCATGTCCCTATAACAAGGGCACTCATCCTTGTGTCCATAAGTTCCTGATGGCACACAGTGACACTTAGCACAGCATATTCCGCAGTACTTGAGGCAGCCTTCCCTGTTGCTAGCCTTAGAGCATCGGTAATCACACTTCGGGTCGCAGAAATCATCTGCGTTTGATGCTTCAATTGCATGAGTGTGAATGAAAACGAGAGCGATCAGGATAACCGCCAAGTATAACTTCATCTGTGCCATCTCTTCAAATAAGCCTAACAACACCCACCAAAAAAGAGTTATGATCTTGAAACAAGAAGCTGCAAATAGAAAAGATAGTGTTTATGGTGATGAATTAGAATGGTATTTGTGAGGGTTTATATAGTGGTGAAGATGATGACAATTAGTCAATTACTCTACGTAAAAGATGCATTTGCTTAGCTTGCAATTTATTTCATGTTTACTTACATTCCATACATTTATAACAACATTTACAGGTGACATGTATGTAACGAAATTTTCCAGATTCTGCTATCATTCTTTATCTTTAGACAACCTGACAGCCACAGCTTATCTTCCCATCACTTTTCTTTACTACACTCGGCACTTTTTCGTAAAGTATTCTTCTCTCCTCATACTTCTATCTAGTGTTCATATGTGGAACTGACTGTTTAGGGTCGGCTCGTCTCTCTCGGGTTTCGTATTGTGTTTGTTTACCTAGCAAGTCTAGTCGAACTTGCTTCGATAAAGGGTGAACCTCGTCTCTAACGACCTAGCCCAAGCTAGCGCGAGTACTGTTTTGTGTTTGGTCACAAAATCTAGTCAATCTTCCCTCGATAAAACTTGTTCATACTCGTCACTAGCTATATGACCATATCCTTATGCAATGTTTGTTTACCTACCAAGATGTTTATTTAGACGTGTAAACTACAATTTATTCTTAACTAACAGTTTTCGACTTCTCCGCATTTGTCTCTCAAACCATTTTCAAACTTGTTTTAATTGCTACTTAACCCATACATACAATTGACAAAGATCTTACGTTCATATTTGCATAGCTCACTATTTTCGATATTTGATCGAAGATGTATCTCATACGAAACTCCCTCACACAACGGATCAACCATCACTCATTTTTAAGAAAATAGTAGGTTTCGAGCCAGGACCCCTTAATTGTACATTTTTGTGACTTTAACTTCGGCAATTAAGCTAAGCCTCATTAGCAGGTGGTGTGCGGGAAAGCATGTGCCTACTCTAAAGAGAATTCATCACAGGAAAAACATCGATGAAGGAGCTGAAAACACAAGATCTTCCCGTGTGATAGACAAACAGGTAAGACTGTAAGAACTAGTAATAAAACTCTGCTGCAACTGTGTCTGTGTGATAACAATTTACAGGTCCTGACCGTTCTGTTGGTAACTAAACTGTCATGTGAAATCATATGACAGAATGGTATAATACGTATAAATTCGAAAGAACAAAATAAGAGAGCCATATTTTGTCTATGTTGATACTTGAGAGCCCCTGATTTCAGGGGAGTTGGCTCCTGGGGGAATCAGAGGCCGTGCATGTGACAAAACCACATTAACACACATAAATACACATGTTGAGGAACAAACATCCATGTCCATGCAAACAACCGGACCACAGGAAAGCGATCGGAACATGATATTAACCATTTTTGTATCTATACATATACAGAAATAGTTTGTCTGGACTAGATAATGTACAACGCTTCAAGCTGCAATTATTCAACTCAGAATGAGATCAACCGAGAGACTTTGTCAAGACTCTAGATACCACAAAAATACTGTATAAATTCACATATCACAGTCCGCACAATAAAAGATATTATGATAGAGCAAAACCATTTTCCGAAAAACAATTATGTCAAGGTATCAAAAGTGATGAGGCCAGCCATACAACACACAAGTAAGCATCCAAGACCAAAACATATGTTCATCTCAATCCCTTTCATCAGTACATTTCTTTCTCATCTCTACATATTTAGATTCTATTCTCAGGAATAACTGTGGTTGCTGGAACCAATCACGAAACCTCTTTATTCCGATAATGCATATATATAGAGATACTGCAAGATTGTTATCTCCATCCCACAAATAGGCATAAGAACGATAGATAATACCACGTGTCGTCACACAAGTCAGAACATTGAAGCTAGATTTCAGGACCACATTTCTCTCTCAAGTACTCCCACTGTTACTACCGTGAGAAAAAATTGTTATGCAAATATTTAAGTTAACTTCCTGGATCTGATTGTCCAGAAAACACCTAAAAGAGTCAGAATCCGGAACCAACACTCGGATCGCTTTCTGTGATTCCCTTCATAAGCAATGTTTTGCTAAAAAATCAGAGCAGCACTTAAAAGTAAGCATTAGCAAACATTGCTCTAACTCCCCTGGATCGACACATATTCTTACCGCTCTTAAGTCAGCATGGAATTTCTTTTAAGAAAGAATTTCATAGTGGTATCCTCAAAGGTTGGGCCATGATGTTCTGTTAGTTCAAGTCAAAAGCCAATCAAATAGCTGAAGCAACTTGTGATTGACGATTGTGACCAGAATCATTCTCATCCATGCATGATTGTGAAACAGAATTTTCTTCTGTTATCTTCTTGATCCATCGTCAGGCATTATCCAACTTGCTGCACTATATAGCTAGACACTGCTTCTCTTCCAAAAATCACAACACTATATTGTCTATTCCTGCACTATTTATAGCTATATACTGCTTCTCTTCCACAAAAACACAACACAATACTATCTACAATAACTAAGCTGATGGAGTTCTCCTACATACATGCACAATTTGTCATATTCGTCTAATGGTCTATGCATGAAGAAGCAGAGAGTGGGATTATAGCCAGGGATGATTTGCCGGCAATTGTATGTAGCAATTGATTTTCGGCAAGTCATTCTTGGCTACACTCAACTCTCTACTTTTCATGTAAGACCATATATGAGACGCCTGCATTACTGTTTATCTCTAATTTTTTTAAGTTTGCAGAGAAAGTATTCTAGACGACAGCATGGATCTTCTATGTTACACCTCTTTAGTATATCATGAGTAATGTGTGAGAATTAACACACGAGAACCACAAGGTGAGATGCAAAGACGGCATAATAGGTCTGAAGTCTGAACACTGTTAGAGGCTTTCTTGAGAGCTAGATTGGTATTGATCTGCATTGCTCTTTCATGGGATTTCCTTGATATACATTTTTTAATAGAGCCACCCGGCCTATGTTTCTCCAAAATATCATATTATTATGAATTTAATGAAACCAAGTGTCGTTCACTCTATCAATTTTAGCTGATGTTTACTTCAAGATATATCAAATTATATTTTCTTATAATAACCACAGATGTATTTTACATAAGTTTTCCCTAATAAAGGAAAGAAAGAAAAAAAAAATCCCTGGTACATTTTGACAAACAAAAAATTATTGGAGCTCAAAAGATATTGAATTCATGAGATATAAATCATATATACACTTCTGTTTGAATTTAATGTTCAAATAAGGTTCTAAGCAGAGGAACACTCGAAAGACACAAATGTAACAGATAGAAACAACCATAAGCATAACAGGCATACTTCAGAGATGATGTCAAATGCACAGGACAATGATAAATCATGATTCCACTGAATCTTGGTCAAAAGTCTACACATGCAAGTCGTAAATGCACAGCCACTGTGATGGAAAAAGAACACTAAAAGAGAAACTGCTAAGTAGGAATATATAGTCAACTAAACCATTCTAAGCTCATGCTGCAGATCGATGAAGGATCTGCAAACACGTCACTGTATCAAAACTTATTACTGTTCCTTCCAGTTTCTGTAAAATTTCATTTTTGCAAAATTTGTACCAATGTCTACTAGAGTCGTCAAAAGAAAGAACAAATAGTGTAACCTGAGATAAAAACGACTTGGTAGTCCTAAAATTTCAGCCCAGAATGGATGGCAACAACTCCACCAACAAGGTTTTCATACTCAACCTTCTGAAATCCCGCATCGGCTATCATTGTAGCAAATTTATCCTGCAGTCATAGAATTTACAATGAAAGCATTGAAATACAATGACCTGGACACCTGGTAATACTAACTACCATGGAAATTACTAGGTCGTGATCAGATGCATTGTACAAAAGAAGCTCTTTGTACTCTTCCAAGAGAGTTAACAATTACTAACACAATAAAATATCAGGCCTTGTTCATGTAAGCACAGTATGCTCAAATTAATATTGAGGAGATGGAGAGAAATAGCAAAACATTTACAATATTGAGATGATAAAGTTCCAAAGAGCTCAGTCCTCTGGCTAAAATACGTGAGAGAAAGGAAGGGAGACGTTTCTTCGACGAAAGCAATGTTGTTGAAAAAATATGCTTCTCAGTTCTCATACAACTGACAAGCAGTTATGCACAGTGAGAAAAAAAATTCAAATATTCCTCCGGCAAGCAGAAAGGAAGTCAAACTTGTAACAGTACAGCAGTGATATACCAAAAGACTACCAAATAATATGAAAAGGATCACTCATGCCATGTGTGTACCTGTGGGGGGAAACGACGGATACTCTCAACCAGATACTGATAGGATGCACGATCACCTGCTACAAGCTCACCTACCGTGGGGATGACTGAAAACGAGTAATAATCATACCTGGAAATAAAGAACAGGAATATTGAGAACCGGAGATCACCATGCATGAGAGAATTATGCGCTTAAAGGAACATATTGTATGTGGTTGGCTCCACTCTCTTCCCAGATTCTAAACTGGTAAATGCTGAAGTAACTACATTGTCGAAAGTAAATATTCAAAATCTGCAAATGTTACCAACAAGCAGCTTAAGTGAAACTGAAAAGCGATTGAACAGCTACAAGCCTACAACATTAAAACTCTATTTGCCTGTATAGACTCATTGCTTCGCTTCACCAAAAGGGTAATCAAGTGAATGATTCAAATGCTCCTAAATCCAAGGGGGTTACAACAAACAAAAGAAAAGAAAGAGACAATTTGTATAATGTTTTCTGTAAGATGGTATAGCCTATTTTTACACCATATATATCTATGGGGAAGCAGAGTACATAATGGCAGCAAAAATGATTGCCATGGAACCATGTTCCCGAGCATATGATGTATGCTTCATAGGACTGTAATAATTAACATGGTTTGGTTATAGTACTCACAACTCCTTAAATACTGGAATTTCAACATGACTCAGTTCAAGGCAGAGAAACCTTCCTCCCGGCTTAAGTACCCTGTCAAATACAACAAGACGTCTTTAAGATCATACAGTTTTACATTCAAAGAGAATAAAAGCCACTTAAGACGGTAAATTAACAGAGAAACATATAGTTTAAGTTAATAACTTGCAGTGCTTTAAAAGGCAAATGTAAAGAGACACAACCTCAAACTCCATTCGTCCCTTTTTAAATTACAATTTTTTGCCCGGCACGGGGGTTAAGGGAAGTGGGGTTATTGAAATAATGAAGTGGATGGAGTCGGAAACAAAATAATATAAAAACATATTGTGACTGTCTATACTTAATGGAGCACCCAAAAATGGAAAAACACTTGAAATATGAAAAATGACAAGGGAGTTTGTGCTATTCTTCCTAATCAGGTGTGGTCATATTAAATCTGCAAAAGAAGAACCTCGGGTAGTCTCTGTATTCTATCCCTGGCAGGCTGACAACTATGTTAGCATGCTACGGAATTATCCCCGATCTGATGCAGTGGGTACATATTAATGCTGCCAGACTACAGATTATCATCAAGTTATGCATATAGACAACTTATAGAATGGTCAACTCCTCTCAGTTACCAAATAAAGACATACGCGTATACCCCTGGGCCCTAGTAATATATGCAGTTAACTGTGAGATGACCATATCCCAAGAATAAGCAAGAAACAACCATGGCTGAAAGGGATATGAGCCTACAAAGCAGTAATGTTAAACAAGGACATGGAATGCACAATTAGTAGTTCACCTATGTGCTTCGGCAAGAGCTTTTTCAATGTGTGTAACATTTCTAATGCCAAATGCAATTGTATAGCCATCCATGGATTGATCTTCAAACTTCAATGCTTCTGCATCTCCTTCCACCCAAACAAGAGATCTATCCTTTCCAAGACCTGGATACATCAATATCCTCTTTTAAACAGCACATTCTGCATGAATGGAAAACACGACACTGAGTATGTACAAACCTCTCTCTTGGGCTCTCTTCTTCCCAACATTTAACATGTTTGGGTTGATATCACAGACAAAAATTTGAGTTTCTCCAAGCAAATTATCATCACTTGGCTCACGGATGGCCCTATTCCCAACACTGTTTATACTTTCCAGGATCCTGAAAGCAACATCTCCTGTAAAATTTAAGAGAAACTGCTTACAAAAACATGAAACATGACAGCCGATAAGGTTTAAATTGTTTATAAAACACATATATCAGTCTCCTCTTCAATTAAGTACGAGTACTGGAAATAAAAGACGATTAAAACTCATTACAACGCATGGTAATATTGTGGCTAAGAAAACATGACAATTTATCAAGTTATTGTTTCTTATCGCCTGACACTTGACAGTAACACACGACCTCAGTGTATCTGTGCAGTTAAGTAAGACAACACCACATGAAGAAAGCCATCACTCAAGGACTCTCAGTAGATTATTATTATACAAATTTTAGCAGAAAGAGACTAGTTCACCAGTATCTCAAAGTTCATTACCGGAAACGCAATTAACAAGAGAAAAATTCGTGTGTCAACTATAACCACGCATTTCAAAACAATGCTTGTAAATGATAATCAATGTACAATGAGTCAGTGACAATATACTCATTAACAAGTAAGTCACCTGTTCCACCAGCCACATCAAGATGCTTCATCCCCGGAAACGGATTTAACTTGGAAACCAATCTGCAAACATTTCCAGAAACAACAAAATCAAACCAAAAAAACAAATTATTCCAAAATGTGAATGAAACATAAAAGAGAGTTGAACCTGTCCTTCCATAGCCTATGGAGACCAACACTCATCAAATCATTCATAACATCATAACTCGAGGCGACGCTAGTGAAAACGTTACCGACTAATTCACTCTTCTCCTCCTCCCTAACTTCCTTAAATCCTTCACACAGAACAAAAATTGAAAAACACACTAAATTGAGGTCATTCGTATGAGAATTGCTGCACTTAGATAACAATAAGGAGAAGGTAAAGGGGCATACCGAAGCTGGTGGAGTGAGAATGTAAGTGGGCGGTGGAATTGTAGAGTGGTCGAAGGAAACCAGTGTTCTTCCTCAAACCGCGATAAATCGATCTCAGCGCCATGGAATTGATCAGAAAATTGTCTGGTTGGTGATTACAATTTGTCGTTGTGATTAGCTAAATTCCACAGAAATTCATCAGTTTCTAGCTTTCGATCTCAGCGCCATGGAAGAGCAGAGAAGAAAGGGAAGAGTCGGCAAAAGTTAATTCGACTCTGGTAGCGCTTTACGAAAAAGCGATCGATAGTAAATCGCGACCTAAGAATTGGTAATTCTTGTGTTATGGAGCTTTTCTTGAGTTTTCTATTTTGAACGGAAAAGCGTGTTCTTAGTTGTTATGATGGAGCTCTGTTGAGTAGTAATTCGGATCCTGGTATTGGGAATTCATCTGGGTTTGCTGGGTTTGATTCGTCTTCCTCTTTGGATAGAGGTCACCCCTTGCCTAGGCTAGGCCTAATAGCGGCTTGTCGGCCAGCGATTTGGATCA
>JAQRGC012309808.1:0-10749 GCA_028659135.1 Plantago lanceolata | reverse complement strand
TTACTACCTCGGTAATTTGTTTATTCCCTTCTCCGACTTAGCTTTTTTGATTGATACTTATTATTAGTGTATGTCCATTTTTTGAAAGCTTTACTGTATGTCCAGTGGCCACTGCCATGATTGTATCTGGCACGTAATTTTCGATGCAGTTGCTTTGAGATTAAAGGCTAGATTAGGGTGCAGTGTTGTACTGGCTCTCTCCATCTGGCACTCAATTTTTTATGCAGTTGCTTTGAGATTAAATGCTAGATTAAGATGCAGTGTTGCACTATGTGAGTTGCTACTATGTGAATTAGGTATTGCATGTTTGATGTTCTTGGGTTGAATTATATCGCTGTGTCTGAATATGTCGTTTGAATGACTCTTGCCCTTAGTATCGGTTATTGTAATTTTGTTATCTGTTTCTGTATTAGTTATGAAAGCACTACATTTTCATAAATTCTTAGAAAAGACCGGTCTTGTTCATATTAGTGGAAAGACCGCTTGTTTTAATTATTAGTGGAAAGACCGGTCTTTTAGGAGACAAACTGCTACATTTTTGGTTTTCATTTCGTTTATTTACCACCTTTTTAGAGTCACTTTTTGGAACTTATAATGGATGTTGAGAAAATAGCAGGTCTTCATATTTGAAGATATATTAAACCAATTTGGCTGTTGGTTGCACATAGTTTGTTTTAGGTGTATAAATTCATAAGATGAAACTCTTGTGCTTGTCTCTCAGATCCCATACAACACTTTTAGGCTCTAATGTTTCACTTCACTCCTACACTACCTGTGTAGAGTTGTTTAGCAGGATCCTCACTTGATTTATGTTTTACTTTCAGACTGAAAAATTTAAATTTGGTGGTACAAATATCACAATTGGATTATGCATCGTGGCATCCTTGGTAGTCATTTTGGTGAGAGGTATTGCTGCAAGGAAGTCGAGGGACAGTCGTCCTCCTGGCTCTGTAGCTGATCTTGTGCGTCGTGGACAGCTTAAATCTGATAGAAGAGGCATGTATGATACTAATCTCCATACATTTATATTAGTCTGTATAATCCATGAAAATTATTCTTTGGATATGGTTGCTGAACATCGTAACCAATGACAAATCAAATAAAATGACTTCAATGATCATTTTATGCATCTGAATACGACAATGAGATTTACATTGAATTATTGTAAATTTATATTTATGGGGTTTATATTTCCTTATTTTTACTCTTGAACTTACAGTGTACTTATTACTAATATCTATTTTACCTTTTATTTTTCTCCATTCCCTTCACAGTTCAGCACCTCTTAAATATGAAGACCCATTCAATAACCCCATGGTCAAAGTCAGCAAAAGTAACTCAACCGTGGAGATGTGTGGAAAGGTATATAAGTTAGCTCCAGTGACTCTTACAGATGAGCAGCAAAACATACATCAGAGACGAAGGTCGCGTGCATATCAGTGGAAGAGACCAACCACATTTCTCAAGGAAGGAGATCCTATACCTCCTGATGTAGACCCAGATACTGTAAGGTGGATTCCTGCTAATCATCCCTTTGCAACTACATCAAGTGACATTGATGAAGATTTGGCTCAAAACAATGTGTACCAGAAGCACGGTGTTCCATTCCGCATACAGGCAGAGCATGAGGCACTGCAGAGAAAGCTTGAGACTCTGCAAAATGTAAGGCTTCTTCCCTGATTCTATATAAACTGACAATACAGAATTATATGAAAAAAGAACAGCATATTACCCCACCAGTTATCTTTCAGACTCTTTTGGCTGTTGATCTCGCCTATAAACATATCACTTGCTTTCATTAATAAATTGCTCTCCGTCCATAGACTGGTTAAATAAGCTACTGATTGTTACATGTAAGATTATGCTGATTTTGAAAGAAAGAAGATCAACTTTGTCATGGGATATGTGAAACTATGCATTTCTAGGCTGCTTTCATTTCGTAATATTGGAACTTCCTTTGAATTGGTTACTATCTCCATACCAAATCATAGGGTTGTGTTTTTTAGGTAAACATTTAACATAATTATGACATGTCGCATGATACATTACATGTATCCACATTTCCGTACACAATCAATGGTTTTAATACACAATCAGTGGTTCTAATACAGGCATACCCAATCCATTTGGCTCTACTTGACCAAAATTCTGAATCCTGTACATGGTTAGATATCCCTATGGGTTTTAGTATAGAATATTTTCTAGTTATGATATTCTTTTATTGCACTCCTAATACTTGAACTTTTACTTCCCGCTTTTGACTCTCTCTGAAAAACGTTATTTCAGTTTTCTGCTACTTGTAAACCTGACTTATTTTCCAGACCTCATAACTTCTAAAAGCATAAAAAAATCTGTGTCATGGTACCTTCTACTTCTCTAATAAGGGGATTATATCATTTGTGTTGCAGGACCAAAAGCTTAACAAATTAGTTATAGATCCTGCAGCAGCCAGAGATTTTGAGAGGCCACTTAAGATGAAGTCAGAAAATCAGGCTCAGGGTGGTTCTACTGCGGCAGTATCAGGCTCTAATCCACCATCTGACCGCACTAATAATTCCTTAAACAAACAACCATCCGAGGAGAATCGTGAGAGTTAAGTGCCCAATTCTTGTGCGAAAAGCTTATCTGCTATGACCTAGTCTTGAACCTTCGAGTCTCTTGAGATGGACGGAGAATGAGGCTCCTTTTCAGTTGCTTCTGCTCATCCAGTGCTACCAGATAAATTAGAGCCCGTGTAAATAGAGAACTGTTGCTTGTGTTCACGTCTTATAATTGATGTGCTATGTATTTTTTTCATCCTCTTTACACCTGACCTGCCTTGCAGTACACTGTAACTGATGACAGCTAAATCATCCATAATTTTGAATTGAAATGCAAACTGTGTTGGCTGTATGATTGTGTTAATTGATTGTTCTTGATACACATTTTAACTATGAAGGATTATACTGATCATTTATGGTTTACAACAATAATCTTCTTTGGGGCTCAGTTTAATAATTTAGAAAATTAAGGTGAGGTGACCAAAACTAGTAGACTATAACATATGTGCATATTGTTCAGCAAACATAGCAATAGATGTAAACTATATCAAATTCTGCTGTAAATTATACCACAACAAAATGAAGAAAAGACTACCCAATGGATTATTTTTTGCAACAGCCTAATTCTCAATGGAACTACACTGCACAAAACCGCAGGGACACACTATCATCTTCACCCGGAAGTTCACCAGTCTTCATGCCGACTTCCACTCCTTACTCACCTTTAACAGCATCCTGCCTAGCTCCAACGGCAAAGAACTCTGTAATAACCTCGAGCGGCATGCCTTTGGTTTCAGGAACCCTCAAGAATATGAATATCCATGAGATCACGCAAACAACTGCATAAATCCCGAAAACACCAGCCAAACCGATTGAACTGAGCATCACGGGAAGTGAGTACGTAACAATGACATCACATATCCAGAAAACGAGGGCACAAATAGCAATGCAGATACCACGGACTCTTGTAGGGAAAATCTCTGCACAAAGGATGTTGGGGATGGGGCCATAGCCCATCACGAAAGTGCAGAAGTACAGCACGACACAGACGGTTGAGATTACAGCATGTGCAATGGTGCCAAAGTCGAAGACATTTCCGATAACTAGGACGATGAGTGATACTATCAGTACTGGTATTGTTGTGAGCAGCAGGGACCTGAGTGATAAAATATCATAAGGAAGCTAGTTACAATCCAAGACTAACTATACACTTCGCTCAAATTATACCCACAAACTTTAGATATGATAGAAGGAATCAAAATAACAACCCGCACTCAAATTGTACAAAACTCAACTTTCTTTTTACTTCGTGTAGTAATTTAATTTTAAAAAAAGGAGTACAAGATTACCTTCGGCCAGCTATATCCATGAACCTCATAGCCACAGCAATACTGGGAAGCATTAAGAAATTTGTGAACCCACTAATGAGGAAAGATGCAGAGTCTGTTCCAAGCCCAAGATTTGAAAGAAGAACTGATACACCTGCCTGTTGCAGAATTTGAGGAGTGTAATACAGAACTCCATTGATACCAGAAAACTGCAAAACAGGTAAAACCAGACATGAGTAAGACAATTGTAATTGGCTAAGAAATATCAGTCCTCCTAGAATAATATCGAAGCACGACAGCTTGAGCAAAAGCAAGGGGGGAAAGGGCTCGCTTGAAGACATTTAGGACTATCACCCTCTTCGTGTTTCAAGTGATACTTGTATCAGCATATAACGGAAGCAACCAACCTTCTACGAATCATGCCTCTTCACAAGTCACAACTCACAACTCATACCAACATAAGTACATGAACATTGCCTAAGGTATATCCATTAATGCTATAAAAGCACAGGCTACAAATGCTATTAAAGTGCAGGCTTTGCGCAAAGGTATCTGGCAAAGCGAATCATTTGCGCACTTCAGGCACACCACTAATTAAAGTGTGCTTTTATGTACATAGAAACATGTTAAAGTACCTATTTGTCAATCCGAGGGTAACATAACATCTAACAGTACTCAAATTGTCAAACTTCCAAACTTTTATTAATATATTACTTTATATTATGCTCTATAAGTGGCTTATCCAAATTACTTTCCTATTCTTGTTCTCGGTCTCAGCTTTCTGTTTTGTTTCATTTTCAGCTTTCTTTGCTTTTTCCGAAAGGTAAACAAAGATCCTATTAACAGATATCTGTAGTACTCTGGATAGTCAAAGGTCCTACTGTTGATACACAATCAACAAGTCATTTCATTTCAGGTCGCATAACATGATAATTGACAAGTGATAACAGTATGCAAATAATTTATGAGAGATGGCATACGAACACCACGGGCAAGAGCTTTATGAAGAATGACATATAATTTTCACTTCTAATGAATGCATGTTAAATTCTGTACAGGGTACTGTATTCTTTAATCACAAGTGACAAAAGCAAGTTCTAATGTGCTTTATACCCATTGCACTCCAGCCCCAACATGCATTGCACCCAGGCATCATAGCTAAAGACTAAGATAGTAAACGACTAAACACTCATAAGAAGTTTAGCACATTAAGAGATTCTAAACTTAAATTATCATAATAAAAGAAGCCAAACATACCTGCTGCAGCATTTGGAGCCCTATTCCAACAAACAATGCCCGTTTAACCCCAGGATCACGAAGAGCATCTAGAACTGATGTTTTACCAGCACTTTCTGCAGATGGATGAGCCATTGCTGGACCGGCTGCATGTTGACCTGTAAGGTCCTTTGAATAAAGAGCTGGCTGGCTAACTAAAGCAGCAGCTTGTATATAATCGCCACCTACCGGAACATCACCACCAGCGATTGAAACGAGAGAACCTCGCCTTGATCCAGGCCCACCCTCCTGGTGCAAATAAATCCTCTTAAAACCTCCCTCTTTCTTACCATCTTCACCGTCTCTTTCTGACCATTTCCACGCCAATTGCCAACCCCCACCGATACCCGTGCTATCCGCACCGTTCCCAATGAGGCTACTATTGCGTCTCATTATGACACTTCCATGAGACTGTGGAGGAACCATGTTGTCCTTTTCCAAGCTCGTTGTTTGACGTGAAATTAACGGGCTATGCAAATTATCATTATCATCCGAATCTGCACCTTCACCATCATAATTATAATCCTCGCCTTCTCTTTGTAGATTCTCTTCGTCCCATTCTTCATGTTTAATATGTGGCTGGTCCGCGGTGCTGAACATGCTGCCAAAATTTGGGAACAGCATGCTTCGCATGCTTCCGGTCTCAGTCATTTTTTCATGCACACTGCCAAAGAGCGATACAAGAGGATCCATTAGGGGCACCCCTTGGTTTACCATGCTTCCTTGTCGTGAAACAAGACTAACACGACTCTGGCCAGTGACGGGCTTAGCAACCCATGAAAGGCCCTCCTCAGGGCCGTATAACGTGATGTGGTCTTTTTGTGCAGATGGGTCTTGGTCCTCATCATCAAGGTCATCTGCTGGGCCAATGATGTACTCTTCTATGGATGTTTCACCTCCAACTGCTAGGCCTTCAACCAATAAAGCCATCTCACCTGCAGATAAAGTAATCATTATATCTAAAACTGTTATGGTATGTGTTCCAACTAAGGGTTCAGGCTATCTCAAGTACTATGTTTAAACAAGAAAGTTGATATTCTTAATAAGATCACACAGTTATGCTAGTTTCAATGTGAAATTCTTACAAAACCAGTTGTTCTTTAGCATTAGGAAAAACCACATTTTATGTAGTCTAGTGTATTAGGCATGGTTTTTCCTAATATTAAGAAATTTTGATTTTTACAAAACTTGCTCAATTTCAACAGTTTCTAGTTATATTCATGTAAAACAAAATGCATTTATCAAACTTTTGGTTCAGCTATTTGAGATGCAGATTGTGTTACAAAAGACGACATAGAACATTAAATTCATCGTTGGAGCTCATTAATCTAACAGCACAAATGTGTACCTCAGACAGAAACAACAAGTATTGCCTTAACGGAGCAAGATTTGCACACTAATGTACACTCATTAAAAGACCACAATAACTACTTTAACACCGTAATGATGTTTCACGTGGGATGCATGTCTTTTTCGTTAGAGTTGGCACATCTTTTATCCATCTTGCTGACCTATCCAGGACATAACAAAAGAAGTTGCCACGTTACAAAAAAAGGTAGCTCGGATAATTTTGATTTTTTTTATCAGTTACTGAAAGTACACCAGATCCGTCAAGCATTTGATCTCCATCATAGAAGTAAGTGCTATTGTCTGAGTGCAAAATCCTATTCCTAACGGTTTTAAAGTTTAAACACGCCTCACGTCACACGAAATGATGTCACATGCTTAAATATATGCAGATGAGCCATGAATTATGCAAGTACACCAGATCAGTCAAGCATTTGATCTGCATCATAGAAGTAAGTGCTTTTGTCCGAGTGCAAAATCCTATTCCTAACGGTTTTAAAGATTAAACACGCCTCACGTCAAACTAAATGACGTCACATGCTTAAATATATGCAGATGAGCCATGCAGTACAGCGACCAAGTATATTAATCCAGCGATTTGACTATATTAACAAAATCTTGATCCAGCTGCAAAACACTCAAGAACATAAACTTATTACCAGACCAAGTAGCAAATATTCAGACACAACCAATAAATCATGCAAGGCACAAAATCTTCTTTTCAAACCGTGACTATAACGCATTCAACCATCAAAAGATCAACTAAGCGTTTATTCAGTTCAGGAGAGAAATGTACCAGAAACATCCTCTCTGCCTCGAAGTTGCTGCAGAACCTTCTTTGCCTCAAGCATCCTTCCTTTACTCACGAGCCACCGAGGAGATTCAGGCAAATAAAAGATTGTCAATGCAAAATACAAGAGAGATGGAATTGAAAGAACTCCAAGCATCAACCTCCAGCTGGGAGACGGCACCAGAGACATTCCAAATACCATACAGTAAGCCAAAAACATCCCACCAGAGCCTGTGAACTGCGGGAGAGTATTTAACAATCCCCTTATCTCCGAAGGTGCAGTCTCGGATATATAGAGCGGAACTAGCGTAACAGCGAGACCAATACCAAAGCCGTCTAAGAGCCTCGCAACAAGTAAGACGTACACATTTGGTGACCACAACATTATCAAACCGCTAAGAAAGTAGAACATGGAGGAACAAATAAGCATCGGTCGACGACCAATCCAGTCTGATATTGTTCCGGAGCAAGTGGTGACAAATGTTGCCCCGATGAGTGACATTGCCACAATTAGTCCTTCTAGGGCAGCTGACAGCTCCATTTCTCTCTTAATGTAAACAACAGCTCCTGGAATATCAAGAAAGTGGAAAATATCCCATGTAAGGCAAAAGTGTACACTAGCTCAAACAGTCAAACTACACAGTCAATTTCCATTTTCACCATATAACCACATGAAAAAAGGTAATTCCTAAGTAGAAGATTTTGCAAAGAAAAGATACATGCTTCATTTCCAGATTCACCTCAATTGCACTAGATCAATCAGACACTAAAATCATCTACTTGAGAATATGAAAACCTAGTAAAGTTGGCATGTTTCGCAAAGGGGTTGTTGTAAGCCTTAAATTAACAAGCTTAAATTAGTAGTAGTAACCTTCAAGAACAAAAATGATACTCCAGAATTATACCTGCAATAGTTGCATTATCCCAACCCTGCAAGAAATTCCCAATAGTTGCCGCTATGGCTACTAATGCAGCACCTTTCATCTTCTTTCTCAACAAACTTGAAAACTCTCCAACTTGCCTGTCACACAAAGGACAAAACACATCAAAACAGAGCACATCGAAAAAAACCACAGATCTAAAAACACAAAAACTTCAATTCCGGTTTTGGTTTTGAGCCCAAGGACCACCAGCACCACCCTTAACAAAACAAGGAAATGAAAAAAAGGGGGAAAAAAAAACAAATTGGATAAGGAAAGCAAGAAGGCATCAACATCCAAGAAAAGAAAATCTGACTGAGAGAGATCTGGAATTGAAGAAAGATTGCTTGCCTTTTGAGAAGCAGAAAGGGAGAAGAAACAAACGGAGCAAGCTATGTGAGTGAAAAGAAAGTAAAGGGATGGGCAGGCTGCAGGTACCTAAAGGAGTAGTATGATGGAGTGAACTGTGAATAGTGGCTGGCTATAATCTAAAATAGAGAGAGAGGGGGGTAGAGAGAGAAAGTAACAAGGTATCATTCAGCACCCATATAAGCGTTAAACTACAGCTATATGGTAGAATTTCCCATTTGTAGAGCATACAGAAGCAGTGTGAATTTCATGAGTATACACACATACTGACAAAAACGGACTAATGAGTAAAAAAGTGTGAATTAAATTGAAAGATTTCTAAATTAGGGCAGGTGAAGCTTTTTCCAATTCAGGCAAGGTGAAAAACAGAAACAAGAAACAACCCACTAAAAGGCTTGTTCTTCTTTTGCAGATTTTTGCAGAGTAAGCTCTGATGAGTGATGAGTGAAATTATTATTAAACCGAAAAACAATAGCAGATGTGGTAAAGATTGAAGCTTTGCTTGCTCTGGAGTAGAGTTATATCAAATGGACAATAGAATCCGAAGATATTCTAATAATAGCAGGTGGGATTGAGTAAAAACTGAATTTTCAACACCTACTGGTAAAGATCACAGAAATGAAGGAGACAAGAGAAAACGACTAGAATTAGACTCCGTTTAGTTCGACTGAAATTTTATGAACTAAACTAAAGTATAAATTTAGACTACAAACCTGAAATGAAATGAATTAAATGTACCTGAAATGAACGACTAAAACATAACACAAGTAACAACCGAACTTAACCCTTGCTATTATTACTAAGTTTTTTTAGGTCCAAGTGTAAAGAGTCTTGTGTGATTTCATTTCAGATTCTACTCTGTTTCTGTTTTGTCCCAAAATTTAGTAATACTAGTTGTAATTTATTTAAGTGGTTCCAAGTTCCAACTTCCATGTCCTTATTGAACAGGTATGGATGGGGATATATATATATGTACTAGTAATACTACCTTCTTATAATTGTTTTACAATCATTGTCATTTTCTAGATCATTATTGTTTATAACCCTTTGAGGTGACTAACCAAACCAAGAGGGTTCATTCATTTTTTAATACCATAGATCACCAACAATTATAGTATTGTATAGTACCATGACCACATGTACAGTGTATATCTGTAACTGTTGTTGGCACAGAGAGAGTGACTGTCACCTATAAATGAAATGTTTGTTCTTCTTCACTCACTAATTATATTATTCAAAATTGGAAAATCTGATTAGTTTTATAATGCCAAATATCAACGGTGAGTATGGTTTCTTCTTCTTTTTCTTTTTCTGCAAAAGGCAAATATATCCCACCCGCAAAATCAAAACAATTACTGCCTATCAAAACTATAGGGCGCAACAACATATTATAAAATATTATTGGCCGTTCGAAGTCTAAGTTAATCTGAATATATGTTCCATGTGAAATTTTCTTGAGTTTTGATTTTGAAGCTACAAGCAATACTATATGTACTACTCCTTTGTTGAATAATTCTGAAAGGACTATGATTCCAACTTGTTTGGAAGGGCCAGAGAGGGGTCAAAAAGATCGGTGCAATAGCATTAATGCGAATTTGTTCGGTTATTTGGGGTCTTTGGTTTCTCTATCAACTTTTTACAATGTTTCCATTTAAATTGAAATGAAGTGGACTTGGTGGTACATGCATGGGAGCTTGTCATTGGTGAGATTGAGAGAGATGGTAACAAATGCTTCTACTAGCTAGATACTGGACCATGGGATTGATCCCTTGTGTGTAGAACCATGCTGCCTACCTTTATAATTTGATGAAATGATACATGACGGCTAGTTTTCTAGTTCCATTGATTCTTGATTGGGACCAAATACACGACCAATTCATAGTATTAGCACAAGCTATCATGCATTGAAATGCCTTTAATATATTCGACATATTATCATAGATTTAGTTTGTTTAGGCTCTGTTTAATTCACTTTAATTTAAATTCAGTTCACTTTAGGTTCATGTCATATCAGTTAAGTTTAGTTCAGTTTTATTTAATTTAAATTTGTATGTCAATTCATTGCAGTTAAGTTAAGTTCAGTTCAGGTTCATTTAGTTCAGTTAAGTTCAATTCAGCAACTCTCAGTCTAATTGAACGGAACCTTAGTTTAGGCTCCGTTCAATTCACCTTAATTTCAG
>JAQRGC012309727.1:0-11784 GCA_028659135.1 Plantago lanceolata | reverse complement strand
GTCGAACAAGTATTCACAGCTTCTGATATCGACTAATCAACAGTATCCTTCTCTATATATAGTCTCCAAAACATGAAGAATATAATTCCTAAGAGAATTCGAATAGGTAAAGAATCCTTATTAAGGACAATTCTTTTTCTAGTCTGCAATAGATTTCCTAAAGTTGACCGAGTTGACTCAACACCAAACTCAATTCCGTTTCCTAGTTGAGATAACACAACTCCACAGACATATTTTATACTTATCAAGGATGAATAACTTTCACTAGTTAATGTGAAAAGGATAAAACTAAATTTAATTATAGGGTAGAATTTATGGGGATGATAAGCTAGTAAGAAATCACAATACATAGGTGCAAGGACAACTACTGATGCAACACGACGCCCCCATTGATGAGACTAATTATGCTACAAGATTCTCCAAACTAAAATGAAATAGTTGTATTCAATAGGTCCAATTTTACCTTACTATTATTTCCCCTTTGACCCAAACCCGCAGTCTGGGAGGAGAATCAAGATTTACGGTAACAAGGTAACAAAGTTTACATGGATACTGGGTATTGATCAGGGTCGGACCGGTGAGCGTTTAGAGACTGAGTCAGAGTGGATGTCTAAACTTTTAAGGTTATTAGTAATATTTTGCACGCGATGCGTGCCTATGCCATAATTATCTTTAAAATGATGTAAATTATGTAATTTTTTTCAATTGATTTAACTGAGTAATTATACGTTATTTCATTTAATTTAAGTGGAAGTGAAAACTTTTCATATCATACGAAAATACAAAATTACTGAATTACCGAATTACAAATTCATACTGAACTCAACTCAATTGAAATTAAGGTGAATTGAACGGAGCCTCATACAAGCCGAGTATTGTCTAGGCTTGACTCGAACTCGACTTGTTAAAAAAATGAGTAGAAGAATAAGACCAGTAACCGAACTCGTAAGTTTAAAAGTAAATAAATAAAAGTGAAAATATGAAAATCAAAAAAATTAACATTACAAATTCCCATTACAAAATCCCATTTCAAATGTTTTAAACTTTAAGATTGTGATATCATATGCACATACGTATGAAGTGACAGAAGCACATTGAAATCGTAAATTAAGCACATAAAGAAGGAAAAATACTATTATGATACTCAACACGAGAATCAACACCAATTACTAAACCATAGTTTATCTACCCCATTAATTAACAAAATGGATTATGTATGGCTTAAAAACTAAAAATTGTACTTCCTCTGTCCCTGTATAAGTTGCCCGTTTAGTTTGTTGACTTATTTTTGCCTCCATTTAACTTTAAATTAATGCTAATTCATATCGAAAAAGTAATTTTGAAAGTTATATTATGAAAATATAAGATTTTCACTTTCATAATATAAGTTCAAATATTATTTTTTCCAATTTGATTCAGAATTAATTCGGAGTCAAACGAGACTAAAAAAAGTCAACAAACTAAATGGGCAACTTATAGAGGGACGGAGGAAGTACTAATATTCAAGCCTAACAAGACATGTCAAGTATTATCGAGTCAAATTCCTCTAACTATTCATAGTGAGCCCCACAGTGGAGTCTAATGTTATAGTGAGAACGGAGTCTAATGTTATATTGATCAACGCCTCCGATCTAAAAACGGTTGTGTACCCTTACTCGGCTCAAGGCTTCGTTTAATTTGATTGAGAGTCTAAGTGAATTGAACCGAATGAATTTAAAATGAACTGAACTTATTTAAGGTATAAATTTAAATTAAATTAATATGAAATGAACTAGATTGAACTGAATCATCTTTCTTCCATTCTTAAATATATGATCTCTCTGTTCCAGAAGAACTGCACCGTTTATTTTATAACATAGAAAGTAAGAAGGGATAAATGTTATTTGTAATGTTTGATTTTAAGTTATCTTTTGAAAGCAACAAAGAAATGACATGGGTGCAGGCGCTAATGGGACGTAAAAGATAGTGCAATGGTGCACCTGCTTTAGGATGGAGAAAATACTCTATTAGTATCCCGCATATGCTAATATTTCGACGCGAGTACATATATAATGTGGGGTGTTAATAATTTAAAGGTTACGAACCCAAACGAGTTATGTGCGGATCCTGGGTACCACCCAAGAATTCTATGTGTAGGTAGCCCATGTAGTAGAGTTTATGTTTATTTTAAGAACAAAGTATCTGAGCATTGACCGATAAAATGAAATTAGGGAAATTATTGGAGTATGATAGAACAGTACTAGTAGTAGAATAATAATGTACGAGTATTTGATATTGATTCTATCTGCTACTCCTCATCATGGCCGTAATCATACCCACCAGCCACTTTTCCATTCCAATACCGGTCTGTTTTAAAAGTCAAAATCGTACAGGTTGCAGTTAGACCACCTTCATCAACCATTAGCGACTCTTACAATTTTTATTCTACCAATTTTCACTCGTATGCTTCCTCTAATTTTTATTGTGACGCTCCATTATTTATAATTTTAACATAGAGTCCATTTTTTCAGGGTATCTTTAGATGCTATCTGATGTGAGGTAAAATTAAGACTTTCTTAAAATATGACTAGACGTCTTGAAAATCGCAAACTAGATCCGTAACTTCGGAGGACGGATTTTCGTCTTGGGACTCAATCCTGAAACAGTAGAGTGGAGGGGGTGAGTATGTAAAATCGGCTTACTCGAAGGTGAAGCCGGAGTATAGACTTTACTCGTAGGATCTCGATAAACAATCCTAGTTTTGGTAGTAAATTATGGTGTGAATGATAAATTTTTATTACCTTGTGATTGAGAATTGAGATTTTGTATACTGTTCCTTATTATGTACGAATAGCCTATGGTTCGACAAGTGTAGGATTGGAAACCTTCCACGATATATTGATGTTGGCCCAGTCCAAGGATTAGTAGGCTATTAATGGGCTTGACCCATGACTAGTCTTTATAAAGAGGACAATTAAGACTTTTCAGGTGGTCAAACTACTTTCCTGATCTTTCTAGATTATCCATGTATGCTTAAGATCTCCGTTGACCTGGAAAGGTCCAACTTCGAGTTTAGGGTGGTGGAGGTAAGTAGCTTACTTATATGAAGTGGAGTTGAAGTAATACTTTAGTGTTTGTGCTCGAAGGTGTAGTTCAGTGGTGAACTGTATTCGAAGGTTCTCTAATTCTTGATAGAGCGTGCCTCATAACTCATAGGGTGTGGGACCTTAATTCGCCATAAGACGTTATTCGATTAAGAGACATATTTTCACCGTATCATATGCCCCCCTAGTTTCAAGGTATCTTGGAAGAAGATAGTTGTGAAATTATAATTTTAATCGAATAGATTTCTTGAATTCTCTCGGCGTGAAAATTTTGGAAGTCTCAATTTTCTATATTCAGTGACCTTCGTCGATCTATCCCCCCCCCNCCCTTATGGTCTAATATTCTTTGTCCCCTATTGGAGCGTAAAATCTCTAAAACCTTTTCCTGTTAGACGTCCGTAACCCTATAACTCCGATACAAGTGTTACTTCCGTCAGTAGGCAACTTCTGTGATACTGTGCAATGTAGAGTAATATTCGCTTCTATTGTACATCGTTCGACCCTTTGATCTATCCGAACGCGAGGCGTAGTACTTAACTTGACAACCCTACACTACTATATATGAGGCTAGTCACTGGTGGGTGTCGAGATCATGCTATATTCGGACATGAAATGATGAGCCCGGACATGCGTCCATATAATTTTCTCATAACATTCTTCCATTTAGTCCCAAAGTGCCTCTCCACGGTTGATCTCAGTCCAATCCTTGCCCGTCAAGGGGATTCGGACGTACCACCAATACCATGAATTGAGACCTCTAAATGTCTATACCGTAGTTCATCTTAAGACGTGTCATCAGAACACACTTGACAGATTAAACATGGTTTAACACACTATCACATCAATTAAAGAAAGAGTGTCAAACTTGTTGGCAATAACATTTAAAATTCTCGACTCATTCATCTATGCACGAGCTATTGCTAAAGACCATCTACATATACGAAGTATGCCAAGATTAAAATCATATGTTTAATTTTTAATATCTTTCGTCAATATACACACATTCCCCTGTAATGTCGATCATGAGAGTCCGAGATATTATACCACACAAAAGACAGATAAATATTTGTAACAAAATTGAACATGCAAAAGATTGGAAGAAGATTTGTGAATTGTAAATACATTTTTGACTGAGTAAAAGATCTGAAGATGCAGGCAAATATTTCCCAAAAGAAGCAAAAAGTAGTAACTCAGCAAAGCTTAAGGCGAAAGTGAAGAAGATCCATCCTTCCATAGAAGAAAGAAGATCTCTCTCACTCTCACGTTCTTCCTCCAGTTGCAGCAGGTCACCTTTACCGTTGACTTCACCTCCACCTGCCTGTCGCCCCTCCCCAAAAATATATTATTTAAAATATTCTTTCCCCCCCAAATTAAAGTAAAAAAGAATAGAATAATAAATTTAATTAAAAAAACAGATTCCTACCATAATTAAATAAGGTCCAGAGGTAGATAGAGACAGACTAGTCTTGTGTGTGTTGTTGTTGTTGTTGTTGTTTCTCCATTTCATTTCATTTCACCATTCTCTTCTTATTCATTCCTAGTTAGATACATGATCAAGAAACAGAGTTAAAGAGGATTCCCACTTTCTCCTTTGCCTTCTCTTGCTTCCTCCATTTTTGGCAATCCCTTGCCTTTCTCCATCTTTATTGATCCTCGCTTTGCCGCTTCCAAAAACTCGCACCTTGTAGAATTGTAGCTACCTTTTCTTCTTATTTTTCTTCTTCAGAACTCTATCCAGCAACATGGGTTTGGGATGGCGAAGAGCATTCTGCACATCGACCCCGAAAGACAAAGACAGGGATACAATCATCAAGGATACTACAACTCCAAGTAGCCCTACTACTACCACTGCTGCTACTACCAAAATCAGCACCAGATTCACCGGTTTCTTCTCGAATCCGTCCACTCCTCGGCTCAACCGGGACTCATCTATCCCTTCGATTCGCTGCCGAACCGTTTCCACACTGCCTACAAACTCTGCTCCTCATAGTCCCAAGCTCCAGTGTAAAACCAAGAACACCTCCTTCTTCACCCATCGCTCTACGCCTTCTTCTCCTCGCTCGCCTTCCACCTTCCCTTTCCGCCTCTCCAAGGTAACAACAAACAACAAACATCATTTTCAAAATTTCTGCAACTAATAACTTTTTATTATTTAAAAAAAAGTTATTGATTGATTTTTTTTTTGATTATTTTGCAGCAGAGTAGTAACAACAAGTGTGGGATATGCGAGCAGAGTGTGAAGACAGGGCAAGGGACGGCGATATTCACGGCGGAGTGCGGCCATAGCTTCCATTTCCCCTGTATCGCGGCGCATGTTAAGAAGCAGTGCTCCCTAGCTTGCCCAATCTGCAGCTCCACCTGGAAGGAAATGCATCTGTTGAACCAAAAGGACAGCACCTCAACCAACAGCAATCCGAAATTGAAGGTCTACAACGACGACGAGCCGCTCTCGTCGCCGACTTGCGGCGCGAGATTCAACACGATTCTCGAATCGGATGAGTCGGTAGAGGACGAATTTCCTGGATTTTTTGTCACAGCTGTACAGGCTGAGGAGAAGGCGAGGGTTGTGAATCTGGAGGTTTCGTTGCTGTCTGAGGCGGCGGTGGTTTCGGTGGGGAAGACAACGGAGACTTATGCAGTGGTGTTGAGGATTAGGGCGCCGCCGGCGCCGTTGCGGCGTGCTCCAATTGATTTGGTGACGGTTTTGAATGTGAGCCGGTGTATTACGGCGGAGAAGATGTATTTGATGAAGAGGACGCTGAGAACGGTGGTTTCTTCTCTCTCTGCGACGGATCGGCTGTCGATTGTGGCGTACTCCTCGACTTCGAAGCGATTGCTGCCGCTACGGCGGATGAATCCGTCGGGGAAAAGGGCGGCGCGTCGGATTATTGACGCGATTGTCGCGTTGGATATTGCTGCTTCGAGCTCAGCCGATTCGATTAAGAAGGCGGCGAAGGTGATTGAGGACCGCCGTGAGGTGAATCCGGCTGCTAGCATTTTGCTGTTTTCCGATGGGCATCGGAACAGCTCGACTGTCTCGTCCACGCGCTTCTCCAACACGGAGATACCACTTCATTTGGTTAGCTTGAGCGCGTGTTGTCACGCTCCTGCTGAGGATAATTTGGCGAAATGTGTAATTGGTTTGTTAAACGTTGTTGTCCAGGATGTCAGGTTTCAGCTCGGGTTTAAAACCGGTTCTGCTCCGGCGGAAATTTCAGCGGTTTATTCGTATGCGGGTCGACCGGCTTATCTCGGATCTGGATCTGATTGGTTCCGGGTTGGGGATTTGTACTCTGAGGAAGAAAGAGAGATGTTAATAGAGCTGAAAGTTCCATCGTCGTATGGTGCGGCTCATCGTGTGATGTCAGTTCGTAGCTCGTATAAAGACCCGTCGACTCAACTCGCTGTACATGATAAGGACCGTCCGCTACTGGTTCCTCGCCCCCGTGCGGTTGGTTCGTCAACTAGAGATATTCAGCGCGTGAGGTGCTTGTTTGTGACCACGCGCGCTGTGGCTGAGAGTAGAAGAATGATGGAGAGGGGTGACGTAGCAGGTGCCCACCACATGCTAGCTTCAGCCCGGGCCTTGGTGCTCCAATCGGGTACGGGTATGGGTGATGAGTTTGTTCGCGGGTTGGAAGCTGAGCTAGCGGAAGTTAATTGGAAGAGAAGGGATCCTCTACAACAGGTGCGGAGCAGGAACAACCATGAGAGAGAGGTCACTGCAGCATTAGCATCCAATGTGGAGGCGAAAACCGAGCCACTCACGCCCACATCGGCCTGGAGGGCAGCCGAGCGACTGGCTAAGGTTGCGATAATGAGGAAATCGTTGAACCGTGTTAGCGACATGCATGGGTTTGAGAATGCGAGATTTTAATAATTTGTCGTCGTGTAGTGAAAAATATTATTATGATGGGTATTATTATGAAAAAAATGTATAAAAAATGTTTTTATTTTTGTTAAGAAAAAGTTGGTGAATAGGGACAAATTGGAAATTTAATGGGGTAAGAGACGGATGAGCGCTTTGTGTGAAAATGAAAATACAAAGAAAAGGAAATGTTTATTTATTATTAAAACCCCACATAGTATATGATTGATGATTGAGAAGGGACTGTTGTAGGGTAACCCTAGGGTTTGATTAGGCGCTCTCAACATTTTTGTCTCTATATTGCATTTATGTTTGATTTGTAAACTTTTTATCTTTAAGTTTGAATAAATATACATTTTGTAGAGAAATGATGTGTATGGGAAGGGAAGAAACAGAATTATTATCCTACTTTTTGTGATGAAATTGGGTTTTCGTTTTGTGTAGGGCATTTTGTCCTTGTTGAAAAGGGCCAAAAGTAGGTGACATAGCAATATACTTGAACCACAAATGGATTAGTGAAAAGTGTGTATGGATTAGAGGACCATACACTAAACATAGATATACCCCTAATGTATAATGTATCCACCAAAAGTTGATTGTTTTGTAGCTATCACAATGTATATATGGTGCTAGTTTATATGGTCTTTATGTCTAATGATATGACTTGGTCCTACATTTTGCAAAGGACAAGGGCCAAATTATTGGAATAGGGTTCTTCTGCCTTCAACGACTCCATAGAAGGAAAGTTGGAGAGCCTAAGTGTTGTTTTTTGCGGTCCGTACTAATCTTGTCATTCATTCATTATATCGCGTAAACACGTTTATTTTTAAAGTCGGACAAGAAAAGATTCATTCACACCGAATGAATGTTCGTTCACTTGATAGTAAAGAGTCAAAAGATCTTTGATATATCTATTCACATATACCTACCATACGAACCATTTGTAACTGGTACAATAAGTCGATGACACGATGACCAAGTTCAGTGTATTAAATGAAAAGAGAAAGAATTACTCAATGCCTAATAGTTGCAGGATACCAAGATTTGGATTCATCCAAAGTCATTTTCAATTGGTTGGCAAGAATTGAAAGATCATTGAACAAGTAGCCCTATTCTCTCATCATTATATCATCAGGCTATTGCTAGTCTTCTTGAATCTTGATTAATTAATTAAGACTATAGTTTGTTGTATTGTATGTAAGTATTCTAATTGTAATCACATGGGTTAGAAATGGTGGACCACTTAATCATCTAACACCAGATAAAATCCCACTTTTGAAAATCCCTAGGAAAATTGGAAGCGAAAAGTAAATTCTACTAGTACTACAATACAAGTGTGGCTCTGCTTTAGCCATGACTTTAGCTAGACGTTTGTAAAATTTAAGGAAAAGGTGCTCTTTTGTGTTGAAATTGCCTGAGTGGAAGAAATGGAGATGGATGACAAATGAAAACTACTCGCAACCAAAAGTTTTCATCTCAATGCGCCAAATATTATATCTTGTGGAGTGGTTGTGTTCCTCAAATTGCGCACCTCACTACCTTTTCTTTGCAAGTGTGTGCTTATTATACTACTCTTAAGTCTCCAAGGGTGGCTGTATGCTGCTGATATTACCCAAACCGGTTTTCGTGAAAGGACACACGTACCCTTGAGAGAAGTCGGAAAAATGCAAGGGAAAGAGTCGTTTCGACCTTGCCTGGAACACCGGGGACTTGGGGCCTTTCAGCTTTTAAGAATAGCGGTGTATCAGCTGACGACAAAAGCAAAGGAATTTTCGGAAGGATGGCTCGGACACAAGAGAGAAATTCCTTCGTCGGATATCGCTAAGGGGGATGTGTCATTAATGACATATTTGCTCTGGCAATATCTAAAGTGTAGACCATTTACTGAGTGCTTATCTACAAAGTATGTGTGAAATTGAAAGAATGGTGGATGATAGGGTAAACATGCCACCAGAAAGGGCACACTAGAATTTTATAAGCTAAGCACTTTGGGTTAATGATGATAAAGGAACACAGGTGATCTTTAGAGGATCTCAATAACCGTGAATCTAATTATCATATTCATAAACCCATACAGCAAAAACCTTGATGGTGAACTGGACCGTGATCTAGAGAGGCTTCATGACTCCATATGAACAAATGGTACGATAATTAATCGATTTACTAGAGAGGCTTTCGTTAACCTGAACTGAAAATATAATCAGGTTCTAGAGTAATTCTAGGAATTTGAGGCAGGCAATGTTCCCTTCGTCTGACAAAAAACCAAGTCAGCAGTGTATTCAGAAAACATATTTATCATCACCGAGGTAGAAAAAAAAAACAAAAATCTGAACACAAGATTTATAAATATGAATCACAGGTACATGAGAGAACTTGAAGACGAAGAAATTTGTTCCATGACAATATTTCAATCTGTATATTTACATTCGTACAGTGGGACTAGAGAGAAGAGAACACTCCTGCTGAAAAAGAAAAGCTTGTACTAACCTGCCACTACCCTTTTGTTCTGCAGTAACCAGTAGATAATAGCGATACACTTTCTTTCAAGTTGATTTGCACCAGATCATTACACCCAAACGGCGAATATACAAGTTGGGCGGCTTGAATTGCTTAGGCCACCACGAAACTCGATTGCAACTTGGTCTCGTGACATAATGATACACGGTGCAAACTGGAAATTACTCACCTAAACTCAGAACACGAGAATTGCATGACCTTGTGATTAACAATTGTGGCTGCAAGGTTTATGCAATTCTCATACATCCGGTCTATGTAAGAACTTTCCCTTGCTGTTCAAGTTATATGACTATTGCTACCGTCATCTGCATGACCGCATTGGTATGGGCAGGTATTGCAAGATTTATTCCTCAACATAAAAGCATTTCCCTTTTGAATTTAAACTGAAATGGAGGCTGAAAGATTGCACAAAGAGAAAAACAAAGAGTTTTGACAGTCAATTTACATTAACAGCATCACAGAAACAACTGCTTACACTGACCTGCTTCAACCTCGGTAGGACAGTACGGGCACTTGAAGGGCCTTGAGGTATTGTTTTTGGATAACTTAGTGATAGATTGCTTGCAAAGTACATGCCCACAAGTCAACAGCATGGGAGGATTTTCTTCACTTGCTTGGTCTCGACTCACTGGACAAACAAAAACAGAATGGAACTGAAACTCTCTATCCAAATCGACAGGCACAGGTAGTTGTTTCATGGACTGCCATTCCTGCTTTTTCACAGTCATGACGTTCATCAGTTTCAGAAGTGTTGGCAAGCCCTGAACCCCCGCTGCAATAGTGACACCCAAAGGACTCTCATAAGACTGGCCCATAAGATAGCAGAACTGACGAGCAAGTTCTTCAGACAATTTGTCCCAGTGTATGGTGGACAAAAGCTCAGAATATGGGGAGGAATCGAGCTTCCCAGTCCACAAGAGACAAGCCATGAGCTTTTGAAACTCTGCCATGTGCTTTGGAGCAAAAGGGGCCAAAAAGGACTTGGCATACTCCAGACTTTCTTCCCGGCCCTTATTCTGCAAGACTTCAACATATTGAAGCCGGTGAAGTTTAAATTCAATGTCTGATCCTTTTTGTGCAAGTTTGTCATGATTCTTCGTGGCCCATCTCAGAGCAGGCTCCAAATTCCGGGTTTTCATGGCTTCTAGAATTTCAAACATTTCGGTGAAGGGGGTTTTATTTGCCACGGCGTCAGGTTCGTTGGACTCATTTATGAAACAGTCACCTAGATCAAATTGACCTTCCCGGTAGAAGTGGCTCGCTATTATCTGGTTGACAGTGTGGATATCATGATCAACATTACGATAAGCCTTTGATATGTCAGGATTGAAGGACTTTTCGAGAAGCTTTGTGTACTTGCTTAAAGCAATATTCAATTCCTTTTGCGAGCCTTCAAGCTGTGGAGCAATATCTTTCAGCTTTGCTTTTAATTCGCTGAGGACCAATTTATGATCAGTTGGAGATGTAGAATCTTGAACAGATTGTATTCTTGATAAAGCATCTTCTAATTCTCGACCAATCTTTTCAATGATTTCTTGAGATTTCGAGGATGACAACTTCTGCTTCTTGGTCACACGGTCAAAAGCATCTCTGATTGAAGTCATCTCCATTTCTCAAAGCTCAATCTCCCAAGTTAGTTTCTGGAAACGTAGTCACCACCTACAAGAAAGAGGCCGCAAATTGAGCTGATAACACCAGATCAAATTCTTCAAGGCATGCATAATTACACACCATCAAGCTTAGGTCAAATCAAATTAAACATACATACACATTACGGTATTTTACGCCAGCTACCCTCCTTAGAGACCCTAACCTCAGATCAATCCCTCATGTTTCAACAATTACATCCAAGTCCTGAGGAGCTATAAGCTGTTGACCAGCTCTTATTCACCTTTCCTTATTTCTCTCTCCAAACACAACTTAACCCAATTTTATGATATTAGGACTTCAAAAAAAAAAAAGGAAAAAACTCCACATTCATTATTATTTTCTTTTTACTTCCCTTTTTCTACTTTTCTTTTCCTTTTCTTCTTTCTTTTACAAATTTTAAATTTACCAGCCACCGGAAAATTAATTTTCCGGCGGCCGGAAACTGCAACACAGCTCCTGTTGACAGCTCCAGATTGGAGCTAAACAGCTCCAATCGGAGCTGTGTTCGCCGCTCCGATCGGAGGTCGAACCTCCGATCAATTTATTTTTTATTTTTTATTTTTTTTCCTTTATTTTTCTTTTATTGTAATGTATTTAAAGAATATATTTTATTAGAGTTTGAGATAAAATTGGAATTTAGATAAGTTTTGGGGTGAATTTTAAAAT
>JAQRGC012309705.1:0-13711 GCA_028659135.1 Plantago lanceolata | reverse complement strand
AATAATAAAATAAAATGGAAAACTTTTGAACATAGATGAAGGGATTAGTATGATCTAACATTATTGTAGTGATTCAATAATCATTCACGAGTATTTGACGTACCCGTGATATTAAAAATCTGAAATTTTTCACCAAAATACTGTAAACCATCACACATATTGTTTGACAATCAACACGGTTCATTCTCAATTCGCTAATAGAGTAATAGTTCATGTGTTTTTTTATGAAGTAGTTCATTTATTCAGTCACACAAGTTTGTACATTGCTTGTTCAAAAGGTCGTCCGACTATTTGAGTCGTTTTTCATCAAATACATCATGATGAATACTGGATACAAGCTAAAAGTCACGAGGGGACAAGAACCCAAGATTCCAGACCCGACTAGTCACCCTATGTGGGAAAGAGTCATGAAGTGGAACTACCGCATACCTAGTACCTACTACTCATCCGTCCCAATGAATAGCCTACGTTTGCTTTTTGCACGATTTTTAATAAAATGTTTTGTTTGATACTGAGATATTATTATTGTATGTTAGTGGTGGGTTTGAATAGTGTAAATGTAAAAGTTAAAAAGGTGTGTGAGTGGAGTATGTATTTAAAATAATATAGATGAGTGTGGGGTAGTTTCCAAAAATGGAAACGTAAAGAATTGATTGGGACGTCCAAAAAAGGAATACGTAAAGAATTGATTGGGACGGATGAGTACTAGCTAACTTAGCAAGAAAATTCAACGTGGAGTTTCCTTTCCGATATATGCCGTGAACTTGTACATCTTCAAAATCCGTTATCACCTTAGCTTCTTGATGTCCCTGAACTATATTCCTAGCCTGTCGTAGTGGCTCTGTGACCTTGCATAAACGAGCCACCACTACATATAGTGGGTGTTTGCAACAACTTAACTTATCCAGCTTATCACTTATTTTAAGTAGAAGCTGCTTTTTGAGTGTTTGCAACAGCTTATAAGCTGGCAAATTCTCTTAAATTAAGCTGGATAAGTTGAAGCTGGAGAAGCTGGCCCAACCCTACTTAAGCAGCTTCTGCTTAAATTAAGCTGCATGTTAGTTGTTTTTTTCGAATAAGTTGAGTTTGCAAACACTATCTCTACAACTTCTTTAACTTTTAAGTGGACTTTTGCAAACACCCATCAAATTCTCTAATAAGTCACTTATATCAACTTCTCCTTAAATTAATCTACTTATTTTAAGTTGAAGCTATTGCAATAGTGAATCAGTCCGAATAATGAGTTTAACAAATCGTTCAAACTTAAACCACCTTATGACTTTATGATTGGCGGTTCAAACCCGTGACACCTCCATAATACTTCATCACCCTTACCACTCAACCAACCTTATAACTCCATGAGTTGAGAAATGTTAAACTGGAAAGCAGTAAGCAAGCTAGAACGAACAACCGATAACTCATATGTGTTATTAATTTATTATCACAATATCGTGTAGACTGATCAGTAAGAGCACACTGAAACTGCACATAATTATTAAATATTTGTAATTTCCATGAGATATAAACTCAGCTTGAAGCAAACGTTTCTCGAAGGTTTAAGAAGTTGAACTAGCAAAATCTTAGTTTTCGAGGGCTTAACCCAATTCTGTTCAGTTTTGTTTAGTTTAGAGATAACATTTTCTTAGGCAGAAGGATTCATTTTATTAACTTGAGAATTATGTGTGAACATTTCAAGAACGGGAAGAGATCATGTGATTCGAACAAAGTAAATGAAACAAGGATGAAGGAACTGAAGATAGAAAAAATAAACTGCACTTCTAATGAAGAACTTTTTTATTGATAATTTGATACCATCACTAAAACACCAATGTAAAAATAGCAAACCGCTCTGTAGAACAGAACGATCAACTTTTTACTTATTCTAAACGACCCCAACCATGCTCACTGACACCTCATTCGAGTTCTAACCAATATGCGGAACGAAAGCAACAGTCTCCTCAGGTTCGTTGAGGACGATGATAACCCGGTTGCAGCAAAAATCAGTCGCCGGTGCAGCAGCTCTGGCCCAGGTCACGACAAACACATTCGGATTATCCTTCTGTATGATCCTCTCAGCATCCTGCGCTTTCGCACCAACAAGTTCAGGCCATGAAACCTTAGCAACACCTAAGTTGCAACAGCCGAGGTTAGTGCACCCGCCTCTCGTATCACAAGACATTCTTAGCTAGCTAGCTTCTCTTTGGTTGTGTAGTAGTACTTGTGTTTCTGATGAGTTCTTCGACGATCATCACAGCTTAGCTTTTATACTGAAAGGTTTGAAGATGAGTAAATTGTTGTTTCCTTCTTCTTAACATGCAGGTAATTTTTAAAAGATGAACATTACAGTAATATTGTGTAAAGAAATGGAAGGAGTTACCTAAACTAGTTAATTATACTTACTCTATTCATGATTCATCAGTAAATATAACTTTAATTTTTCCTAGGCTTACTTTTGACTACGAATTATTTCTAAATTACACTATATATGAAATATAGAAAATTATAATTCGTAAATATTGTGAACTGTCTTGAATTTGACAATCTTTTGATATTTTCTAATTTCTATGATATGATTTCAAAACAGACTCAATTGTTATTTATTAGTATGAGAATTCAAGTATGTAAAGAGGCAAAGACACATAATCTGAGTTACAAAATGAACTGATAACAAACACCGATAAAAACCAGCTAGACGTGAAAGGGTGTCATATTGGTTACGACTAGTAAACTCTGCAGAAAGTAATTCTAACTGGAGCCATCGAACCTGTCATGCAATCCTCTCTGGAAATCGATCCTGGAATCAAATTTTCTGTACTTACATATTTCGGACACAGCAGCAGTTCTTTGAAAGCCTCATCGTTTAGCATGCTGAACTTTCCAAGCAGACACAGAGCGTAATGGTGTACCGTTCCATCCCAAGATCATAGATTTCCCGTTCATATCCAGAGTACAACATTGCCAACTTGCAGATTCTCTGATCAGCAATCTTGCTTGACACATGGATGCAGGACTCAGGTCCGTTTCAACAATACCAAACCTTGCAAGATATACGCGCCAAAAATCGATTACACCGCGTTGCTTGAAGTTCTTAACTACCGTGTGAAAGTATAATTGCTCAGCTGCCTTCCTAAAACGATTGTCACGTTCCAGGCAAGCTTCCAGGCAGTCGAACATGGCACTACAATGAAACAGCGACCCGTGAAAGTTGCCCTTGGTTTCTGCTTCTACCTCAATGAGTACTATCACACAAGGATTTAGCTTCTTGATCTCTCCAATAAGAGCTTGTAGAGTCTTGGAAGTGGATGACAAGCCCAAAAGCATATTTTCCATGAAAACTGCTACTGTTTCACTTTTCTCTAGCTTGAAAATATCTTTTCTGATCAGTTTGTTCTTTTCACAGTGCACTCTTGCAAAGACAAAAGGTAAATTCATGGACTCAGCAAAAGTTGACAACAATTTACCGGTCTCTTCGCATCTATCATCGGCATTGCAGATTGAACTAATCTTGAGCTGCTTTGGTCTCAATGGTTCACGAGTCGCAAGAGCATGGATCAGAATTATCCACTGGGAGCCTAATTTTGCTCCAAAGTCAATAAAGTGAATCCTCTCAGCTGATCCAACGTAATCCAAAACTGTTTGGATAGCGGTAAAGTGTGTGATTTGAATGAAAGGGAGTCTTTGTTCACAGGTATGAATATCAGTTCTCACACGCATCCATGCTTCTTCCATGTCGAAATGTGCCATGACTTCTCTCTCCGGATAGCTCACTACACCAATCGTTTCCTGGAAATGCCGAGCAAAAGACGTGATAACTCTCTCGACAGGATGATCGTCCAGGGAAGCAGAAAGAAGAGGACAGAGCAATTTCTCCGCTTGGCCATAGTCTCGGAGTGAAAAGCTTTCGGCAGCATCGAGGAGAGAAAGAGCACGTTTAACGTGAACTTCATTCTCATGGGAAAGACTAGCTTTATAGTCGAAGAGCCCACTCCTCTTTGAAGAGTAGTGTTGTTGTATTGATCTTGCCATGCTCAGGATGCTCGTAGCAGATAATACATGAGAAGTGCCCGAGGTACTTTCCAGTTCTGAACTCGGCCAGTTTGTATTCTGCTCACATAGCTGACCAAATTCGCTACTTCTCATACGTTTCAATCGCTGTCTATACTTGGCTAAAATCTGAAATGGAGACGGCAAGTCACAAAGAACTTCCTTCTTAGATTCCACATCATTGCCTTCTGCTGTGTGTGGCTCCATATGATGAATACTACCACAGATTGAAAGTACTATATCAAAAGGGATGCAACGACTGTTTGTTCTCGTAGGATTATATAATATGTGCATCAATCCAGACAATTCAAACATTGCAACAGGTAGCATTTGTTGGTACATGTCAATGCCAGGATGCTAATAGTTGAGGCTTTCAAGGAAAAACTAAATATTGTCCTCGTACCTTTCTGCCATTGCCGGTATGCTTTCTATCCTTCCTTCTACAGTTCCACTATGAAGAAAGAAGTCAGTCCAAAGAAACTGATGTGACACTGTCAAACAAAGTAGTGGAGTATATTGCAGCCAGCAACAATGCTTTTGTCGTCTGTGGTGAACGATTGTATACCATGGCCTTCAGCTATGAAGCATGAAAAATCAAAAATAAGAATATACCATTATGACAGGTAAAAAGAAGTGCAAACAGTCAATCTAATAGGGCTTCTGGGGAAGTAGCAAGCCATACCAAAAGTAGCAGATACAACAGACAAACTCAAGTATTCTTTAAGCAAATCTGGCCAATTTATTCAATCAATTCTCTGTATCTCTGTTACATGTTTTGGACACAGCATCAAGAGCTATCTTACATGCACTTCAAACAATAACACTAAGGCTCAAACCATAACATTCAGCAGCAATCTTCATTAATCTATTATTCTAAATACAAGATGGATACCAAAGAGGAGCAAGCTGAATTAAGATTTACTGATAAAACCAGAAGAGCTGTCTTATGTTCTTTGAAAGCCTCATCTACGTTAAGTATGTTGGATTTTCCAAGCAGACACAGAGCGTAATGGGGTACCGTTCCACCCCAAGAGCAACGATTTCCCATTCATATCCAGAGTACAACATTTCCAGCTTGCGGATTCTCTAATCAGCAATCTTGCTTGGCACATGGATGCAGGGCTCAGGTCCGTTTCAACAATACCAAACCTTAAAAGACACACGCGCCAATAATCAATTATAAGACATTGGTCGTAATTCATAGCTATCTTGTGAAAGAATAGTTGCTCACATGCCTTCCTATAACGATTGTCACGTTCCAGGCAAGCTTCTAGAGAGTCGAACATGGCACTACAAAGAGACACTGACCCGTAAATGTTGCCCCTGTTATTTGCTTCTACCTCAATGACCACTATCACACAAGGATTTAGGTTCTTGATCTCTCCCAAAACAGCTTTTAGATTCTTGGGGGTGGGTGACAATGCCAAAAGACAATATTCCATGAAAACTGCTACTGTTTCACTTTCCTGTAGCTCGAGAAAATCCTTTCTGATCAGTTGGTTCTTTTCACAGTGCACTCTTGCAAAGCTAAAAGGTAAATTCATGGACTCAGCAAAAGTTGACAGCAATTTACCAGATTCTTCGCATTTATCCTCGTCATCGCAGATTGCACTAATCCTGAGCTGCTTTGGTCTCAATGGTTCACGAGTCGCAAGAGCATGGATCAGAATCATCCACTGGGACCCCAGTTTTGCTCCAACATCAATAAAGTGAATCTCCTCGGCTGAACCAACATAGTCCAAAACTGTTTGGATCGCGGTAAAATGTGTGATTTGAACGAAAGGTAGTCTTTGTTCACAGTTATGGATATCAGTTCTCACATGCAACCATGCTTCTTGTACGTCAAAATGTGCCACGACTTTTCTCTCCGGATATCTCACTGCACCAATCATATCATGTAAATACCTAGCAAAACGTGTGATAATTCTCTCAACAGGGTGATCGTCAGGGAAGGCAGGAAGAAGAGGACCAATCAATTTTTCAGCTTGACCGTAGTCTTGGAGTGAAAAGCTGTTTGCCGCGTTGAAGAGAGAAAGAGCACGTCTAACATGAGTTTCATTTTCATGAGAAAGATTAGCATCATATTCAAAGAGAGTAATTCTCTTTGACGACTGTTGTATCGTTCTTGCCATTCTCAGGATGCTCGTAGCAGATAATACCTGAGAAGTAGTCGAGGTAGCTTCCAATTCTGAACCAGGCCAGTTTATTTTCTGCTCACATAGCAGACCAGATTCGCTACTTCTCAAACGTTTCAGTCGCTGTCTATACTTGGCTATAATTTCAAATGGAGCCTGCAAGTTACAATGAACTTGCTTCTTAGTAGATTCAACATCTTTCTTACTGTCTTTTGCTGTGTGTGGTTCCATATTGTGAATAATAACGAAGACTGTAAATTATACAACAATGGATGGATCCAGATCCAACAATGGTTTGCTTCTCAAGAAATTATACATGCATCAATCCTGTCAATTCAAACTATGCAACAGGTTGTATTTGTCGGTACGTGTCAATACCGAGCAAGGATGCTATTCCTAAGTGTGATCTGTCTTAATAGTTGAGGTCTTCATAGGAAAAGTATATATTATCCTCGTACCTTACTGTGTCATTGCCGGCGGCCGGCCGGTATCCTTTTTTGTCATTCCTGGAGGAATCAATTCAAATACTGTATTTTAGATAAATAAAGAACAAAGTCAGTCCAAAGAAATTGCAATCAAACAAACTAGTGAGATAGTAATTGAAGCAGCTTTAACAAATCTACTTAGTTAACTAGTGCAATGCTTTTTGTTTTCTGTGGTGAAAGACTTTTAACATGGCCTACAAATAATCGGAACATAATAAGAATTTACCATTATGCCAAGTAAAAGCAGAGGAAAGTATCAATCTAGTAAGGCTTCTGTGAATCTGGTAGGCTATGCCAATAAAGTACTGTAGCAGATACAACAGACAAATTCCAGTGTTTCTTTAATCAGGTCTGGCCAATTTAGTCTTCCTGCAATGCCAATAATTTTAATGTTTTGATGCAAGCTAAGAGTTGCACTTGCACACAGTAGCATCAGTTGGGTATGCAATGAAAAAGAGACTTAATTCAAACAGTACTGTTTGGCAAAATATACTGTCTCTCAGTGTGTGCATGCTTGAGAGACATTAACCCCAACAGGTAATATTTTATTCATAATTCAGGTGAATAAAAGAACTGTAAATCTGAAAATAACATAACTAGGGAAATCAAATTCATTAGAAAGAACACTACCTTTTGGCATTTGTGTTCTTGAATTTGTTCAGATTCATAACTATGCATACTTTACAGTCTTTCTCCCCAGTATAGGTTTTACTGAGCTTCATGTAGGTTTTTTTTTACCCCCTCAGGATAGTCTGATTCTGATCAATTAATCTTATCAACATGCTGGAGAAACCTTCTGTGGCTTGGCCGCCTGGGTTTGTATTTTACCAAACTTTCAAATCCAATGCAACTAACTGTAAACAGAGTTTAATTTCATCTACAAACTGCAATCTTCATCTCATTCTATTCTTTTTCAACTGTATGACAATCTTCCTTGCATCGAAATTCAGTACGTAGGACTCAACCAAGAGACATGGTCTCGTCCAATATTCAAGAGCAAAAAAACAGCGAACTCAAGACAAAGAAAGTGGAAATAATAAAACGGTAACTTTTGATACTCTGCATCTCATTCATAATAGATTAATAGTACACCTGCTGAACTGAATACCGTGACAAGAAATACTAGATGGAAAAATGCGACAATTTTCAAAAAGCAAAGGAATCAGCGAAGCTACAGCCTCACATGATACTCTGTTATTAAGCAAAAATGTAATGTAACGCAACAGCAACAGGAAAAAAAAGTAAAACAAGACTAGTAAATGGAATACTTGTCATCTGATGCAGGCCTGAGTTTCTTGTAGATGGAAAGCACAGTTGGTAGAACAGCAGCAAGTGCAAGAGAGAGATGATCCGAGCTGCTTGTCCTCACAGTGAGCTGCCCACTCATCTTATTATTAATTCCAGCCCGAACAGCCACCTTCGAGTTACGCCCAATAGAGAAATTAACAAGACTACTGAAACCCAGTGCCAACTCGCCTCTCCATTTTACTAATGACATCGTCACCGAGGACTCAACCTGGCCCACTGGAATTTCATCCTTCCTCCTCTGCAATTCAAAGTTCGCTCCATAAGCGGCGTCCTGCTGAGATTTTACAGCACCAACACAGCCAACCAAGAGATACTGCTTTCCAATCGTGATCTGGTCTTCGATCTTCACACCTGGGACCACATTTTCACCTAATACCGTGAAAGAAACCCCAGCTGTTGCTTTGTTCTTCCTTAGATTCTTGAATTTGGTCTCACCACGAAAGATATATGCAAGCTGCTTTCCCAAGCTCTGAATATCAAACCCCAACATGCTTGACATCTTGTCGCCATGCTTTGCAGCAACAGAGGAGTCCAAACTAACAGTGAAGTCCTTCTTGTCTTTAGTGACTTGAATGGTATACGCTAATGGAAACTGATTCAAGATAGCTAGGCTGTGTTCTAAATTGACACCATCATAGCCACAGTCATGGTCCCATCCATGGCTATCAAGAACTGGCCTAGCAAGAAACTGTGAAGTTGGCTCCAAAAACCGGTATCTGTAAGCAGGATTATCTCCATCAAAGGAAGGAGGCAGCGCCATGTCTGGTAAAGGAACTGCAATTGGAGCCGCTGCCCCAGAATCCGGATCTTCCTCGGGAAATCCAAAATCAGCAATAGCATCTTTGCCCCTCTTTTTGATTTCTCTCATTCTCTTCAATTCCTCTCTCCATTGCTTCTTCTGGAGGAGCTTCACCCTGTAGTCATACTCCTCAAAGTATGCCTTCTTCTGTTCACTGCTGAGTTTTGAAAGCTGAGCCCTCTTGAGAGGCTTAAATGGTGGAAGCTGATCGTACTCATCTTCGTCTTCTTGGTCAGAATCCGAGAAATCATCCAAGTCAATATCAGAGTCAATGCTGTCAGCACCCTGATCAGAAGCAAGTTTCGGGTGGGATCGAGACTGCATCATGGACTGGAGCATGTATGAAACAGGTGGACTGCGTGCTCGAAACCCAAAGAGCTTCCGATGATCAAACGGGTCTTGAGGTTTCGAGAGTGAACTTGCTTCTGACAAAATCTTCATCGAGTAGCATAACAGGAGTAACTGAGGTCTCCAACTCTGACCATTTGGAAGAATCTTTTGCCCTTCCCGATTCTTCCTGCAATCACGATGATTTTCCACTAACGAAACAGGATTCATCAAACTTGGGCTCATCATGCGTAAATCGCCCACAGCATGGCCAATCAACTGTTGGACAACGTGTGATCTTTGAGATACGAACACCTCGTAGCTCAGAGGGGTGCCGGAAGGTCCATCTGGAGGCGCAGAAGCACCATGGGTGAGAGTGACTATCGAACTTCGCCAGATAGATGGGCCAAGTGCACCTGTAACTGTTTTCAGGAGTGGGAGGTCGTTAAGATCTCTGGTTTGTGCATCCAAACGGTCGACATAAAGCACAACATCAGGAGGGTTTTTCTTTGTGACCTTTTGAACGGACGACAAGACATTGCGGTTAAAACCCTGCTCCATTACAGAAGACTTTAGCCCTGGTGTATCAACAAGATGAACCTTAACACCATTGATTTCCCCAAAAATTGCTTTTGTGGAAGCAGTGCCAGATCCAAAAGCATCAATAGAAGTTTTCTGATCGCCAAAGATAGAATTTATGGTGGCACTTTTCCCAACTCCAGATTTTCCAAGAACCAAGATGTTCACAGAGAAATCCAAATCACTTGCACCCTCAGATTCGAGTTTCGAGGCCATTTCCTTAGCAGCATCCAGGCTAAAAGTCTGGGTGCCCTGCCTTCCACCTAAAAGTGCCAAGCGGTATAACACCTGTGCTGCTACAGATTCTTCGGGAGAAAGACCTAATCTATGAACAAGCCTCAAAAATTTCACTCTGATCTGTTGCAACTTCTCCAGCTTCTTCTTCTCATCTTCGCTCAAGTTTTCATCAGACTCCACACTAGAAAGAGCTGAGGAACCAAAAAGGGCGGGACGAGTGGATCGGGCAGCAGGTCTCAGAGACCGAAGCGAAGAGCCCAGGCCTGCAGGCCGCTCAACTGAGAAAAGCCTCGATCCATCTTGAGAAGTGACATTAATTGTTGAGTCAGCACCGGTTGCAGCTTTCAAAAGAGCAGCCAGGGCTGCAGAATCAAACATTTCCTTCCCATCTCCATCATCATCACTGTCTCCTTCTTCTTCTGAATCTGTGACAATTTGACCATCTAGCTGTTGTGACAGTTCAAGCGAACTACCATTATTAGACTCCATACCAGATTCTTGTTCCAAAACCTCAATGAACCTTTTTGCTGCCTCAGTCCCAAATACTAAATCATCTGCCTCACCCTCAGACGAGTCTTCAGAGATATCTTCTTCACCTGCAATCAATTTGGTGTCAGGTTCAGCCAAAAGAAACAATTGAAAGTCTTCAGACATGCAATATCTAACACATTAAGAATTACCTGGATGATTTCCATTGGATTGCACCACGCCAGAATTCGAGTCTTGAGGCTGATTTACATCTGTGTCTAATAAAACTGTTTTTTCCAAAATATCAACCTCCCTATCAGTGTCAGATTTTGATATGATGCCATTCTCAGTGGCCTCATTGGAAAGAACTTGCTCAGGCTCGGTCACCGGCTCCTTCACGCTTCTCTCCATGTCAACTCCGTTGGCAGAATCAATACTTGTGTGCCCTCCATTTGCAGAATCAACAATATCTCGTGCATCCAATTTTTCATCATCAACATCTGTATTCTTCACCAAGGCCACTGAGCTCTCCTCAACACAAACACCACTTCCATCAGGAGCACTAGCAGACCCAATGGAGACCTCCCGTGCAATTTTTTCATCATCATTTTTTTCCATCTCCCCAACAACAGCTACCCCAGGGGCCGCTGGTGCAACCTCAACCTGAATGGCATCAATGATGGAATCCCCTTCAGGTGTAACCTTCAAATCACTGGGAGCTGCCACCTCCACCTTCTCCTGCTCAACACTATCAACCCCGACAATATCTTCTACCTCTTGGTTATTTTGCACACCTCTGTTTTCATTCATCTCCCCAACAACAACTACCCCAGGCTCAGCCACATCAACCTGAATGGTATCAACAACAGAATCCCCTTCAGTGGAGAGTTTTGCGTCAATGGAATCAACTAGTGACTCTGTGGGTTCAATAGTTGAAGCCTCTTCTTTTGTGTCCGCTTCACTAACTTCACCAGCAACAGCCAAGGATTCTGGTTCAGCCAAATCCTCTGCCTTTGTGTCAGCTACGCTAACTTCACCTCCACCGTCCAAGGGTTTTAGTTCCTCAACCAAATCTTCTGCCCTTGTGTCAGCTACACTAACTTCACCTCCACCGTCCAAGGGTTTTAGTTCCTCAACCAAATCTTCTGCCTTTGTGTCAGCTACGCTAACTTCACCTCCAACGTCCAAGGGTTTTAGTTCCTCAACCAAATCTTCTGCCTTTTTGTCAGCTTCACCAGCCACAACCTCAGCGAAGGATCGAGGTTCCACAGCTGGAGCATCCTCCTTCGTATCAGCTTCACGAACATCATCCTGAACAGACAAAGATTTAGGCTCCTCCACAGCCAAAACCTCCTCTATAGTCTCAGCTACACTATCTTCATCCCCAACAGCAAAGGGATTCGGCTCCACAGGCAAAACCTCCTCTTTAACCTCAGCTACACTAACACCATCCCCAGCAGCCAAAGATTCAACACTTTCACTCGTCTCCCCAACCACAACTACCCCTGGACCAGCCACATCAACCTGAATGGCATCAACAACAGAATCCCCTACCTCACCGATTTCACCCTCCGTAACCTCCCCTTTCACCTCATCCTCACCAACTACATCCCTAACCTTATCTCGTTTCACCTCATCATCCACAACTCCACCACCACTCTCACCAAAATTCACACTACTCGTACCCACAGAATCGACAACGTCACCATTCGATTCGAAACCCCCCTTCTCCACATCATCCACACCCACCCCATTAGGCAAAGACTCATCATCATCATCATCATCTATAACCGGAGAAGCATCAACAAAAGCTAAATCAGAATTGCCCTCCCCAGCCTTATCCAACGCCATAACGAACTCCTCCTCTCCGCTCATATAACCTTCATCATCAGAAACATCATCCTTATTATTATTATTATTATCATCATAACCCCTATCATTACTACTACCGTTAAGTTGAGCAAGAGCAATATGACTCAAAGAAACGATTTTTTCATCATTATCGGAACTGTAAGAGGATGAAGAAGACGAAGAAGAAGATGGAGAAGAAGAAGAAGAAGAAGAACCTGAGGAAGTGTCGGATTGCTTGAGCGTGGGTGGTGCTGCTTCCTGGGAGTCCATGGGCGAAGAAAGCAAGAAATTGAAATTGGGTTTTAGGGTTTATTAGTGGATAAGGTGAGAAATTGGAATGGGGATGAGGGAATTTGATGGAGAAGTGAAAATGGGAGTCGTTGGTGATAAGGTTTTTGTGATAAGGGTTTTGCAGCTGCTGCACGCACGGCCCCTGTCTTCTTCCTCTTCTTCTTCTTGCTGCAGATTTTCAGGTTTTCTCAAATTGGGGTTTTTTTCAATTCCATCAACAAATAATTAATTTTCTATTATTACTAGGGAGTAATTACTATAGTGGGCCGACGCCCACTATTATTTGAGATGATAATGTTAATATTATATGATTTTTATAAAAAAAAATTATGTTACAATTGGTGTTTGGGTCGCTATGAGTGGTATTAGAACAGGTTTATTCAAAATTTTATGTACTAAAGTGTCATTTGCCGGTTGTCATGTGGGTCAAAGTGCTAAGATGCATGAGATATGAAAATATTGTACAAGTGAGGTAGGAAGTGGGAGTAAAATATTATAAGTGGGGTATGGCTTTGTTCGGTTCATCTTAACTTCACTTGTCTTCAGTTCAATTTCATTCAATTCAATGCAGTTCACTTTATATTTGCATAGTTCAAATTTGTACTTCAATTAAATTCAATTCCGTTCCGTTCAGTTCAGTTCAGTTCCATTCATTTCAATTCAGTTCTATTCAATTTAGAAACTCTTAATAGCATTGAATGGGGGGCCTGTGAAGTGGGAGTAGAATATAAGATTTACTACACGTGGAGTATGAATTAGGAGTAAAATATAAGAATGTAGTACAAGTGAGGTATGAATTGAAAGTGAGTGGAAAGTCTGTGGAAATTAAGAAGTAATATAAACTTATCAAAAATGGAATGACACATTTGTAATGGGACGCCCAATATGGCAAAATAACACATTATTACTGAGATTGACGGAGTATACAATATAAGTTAGACAACCACTCTGACATGGTATGGACGGACAAATATCATATCATCAAAAAGTGTGTGGGTCAGTCCAAGTCTCGGTCTATTAGTGGTTGGGTCATTACAACTTTCTTATGTTGCACTCGTCCACTGTATGGAGATTGAAAGTTCCACCATACTAATTTTGTAGTGCCAGTGGACAGTATTAGACTTATTATTATATGCTCGTTGACGATTCATGTGTAGGGAAAAGAATGTGTCAAGTGTCAGTGAAAT
>JAQRGC012309638.1:0-26771 GCA_028659135.1 Plantago lanceolata | reverse complement strand
ACAAATCTACATCAAAGTACTTCTTTTTGCGCTCTTTATAATTGAACAAAAGCTTGTGAATATTCTGCATGCTGTAAGGAAGTAGGGTGCGATAAGAGGCATCCATGGGGAAACGGGCTCCAGATAAAAGGCCCCTTTACGGGGGATTTCCCTTTATGCAATCAAGACTTTCCCATGCAATCTGCTCAAGATATAGAAGGATTTAAAGTTATCCAACATTGAGTCATCTTTCAGAAAGTTGTAGGAATCAGAATTCGAAAGAAACTGGAAGGAAGAATGGCAGAGAGTTACTACGATATAAATAGAGAGGTCCCAACGAACTCATCTTTCTATCCTTTTCAGAAGTAGGAAGGCGGATGTTGTCTGGAGTCTCACCTTGGATCGTCTGTCGAGTCGGCCTAGCCTTTCTTTTTTCGATCCCATGGACTAGCTTTACATTCTCAGGCAGGAAAGAACTGTCGATTGTGACTCGATCGCATGCAAAGCCCTTTTTCCTTGGATTTCCGAAGGACCAAGACGGATTAATCTGTTGGGATGGACTTCTATCCAGTTCTTCGAAATCAAAGTCATTGAGGAGTCCAACTAGGGAACCAAAAGAAAAGAGGGAAGAGCATAGGAATAGAAAAGGAGGCCCCTGATAGGCACAAGGAATTTCCCCTAGACCAGAAAAGTAAGGACAAAGATTCGTGCTGGACCAAAGGCCAGGCCCATTTCGCGTAATGATTAAAAAAGATTCTATAATCTAGTAGCAGTTCGATTACAAAAATAAACCTGCGTGCTCATTCAAAAAACCTTCCCAAAAAATAGAAACACAGCTTACTCTAGCTAGGGCAAAGACTATTTCTCATCTAAATAGTATTTAATATTCTGAAAATCCCTCGAAGGATCTCTTCGTTCTTCTTCAATGTGACCTCAAAATTAAATAAAGAATAAAAAGAGGGAAAGTCTATGTAGATTTGGTTGGAATTCTTCCTAAACCAAAGAAAAAAGAAAGATCTTACAGTTTAGCTTAGAGAAATAGAAGGAAGACAAGTAAGATAAAAAAAGAGAGTTCATTCATGAATTCGACATTTTAAACTTGTCTGAGATTGATCAAACCAAGAAGAGAAACCTATTGATGGTAGTCCATTCTTACACGAATGAAGGTCTTTTGCGAAGACTCAGAAGAAAGGTAAAGAGACAAAGGAAAAGAAATAGCACATCATACTCAAATTGTCGTCCAATCCCAAGACTGGTAAAAGAAGAGAGAAGAATACAAATACCAATCTACGATCCAGCAAATGAAGATTAGTAAACTGTCGTAAGGGAGATCGGAGACCAACTTGATTGAAAGTTCACCGAGCAAGGAGTATGGTATTATGGACTGTCGTCGACTCTAGGAGCCTTGCTCTGAACCTATAAGACCCAATTTTTTGGCTTGTGACATTGGTCGGTTATGAAGCACGGCTTTGGGAAATGTGAAGGAGCTGTCTCGTTTACGGAACTCTCGCTTTGGTGCGAGCCCGAGGTAAACCGCTTCATCGTACCCCTCTCTCAAGAATGGGGGGGTCGTAGAGACGAATTCTACGGTCGGATGAATCCGATGAAAGAGCAGTTTTAGATATCCTTACCGAAAAAAACTGCAAGCTCTGAGGCTTGTGTCAGTGCCTTGGCCCTGCTACAATGAAAGAGATAGTGCTCGCGTCCTGGGGGGATAAGACCCTCGACCCCCCATCTGTATTCTTCTATTTCTATATATGTGATTCTGCTGATCCACAAGGATCAAGAAATCTAGTAAGAAAGAAACCTTAAAGGGCACTGGGGTCATGCCCTCAGAGTAAGAGTTCGTTAAGTTTGTACCAGTGTGTTGTGTATTCACTTTCATTTGAGAGACGGGAGAGAGATCATGGAAGGCAAAGAAATAGTTTTCTGAACGGGCAAGACAAGGACAGAAAAGAACAAGTCACATAGATAATAAGGATTGACAGACAGAATGCAAACGACTCCTCTTGACTCATCATGCTCATGTTACGATTTTTTAGGGTTTTCAAGTCCTGCCGATGCCCACGCGGTATAGGCCAAATTGTGAGCTCATGGTTGAGCCGGTTTGAGTTATTGGCGAACAGAGTAAGCTCTGTAGTCTCTAACGCAGTGTCCTCTTTGGTCGCTGGTTATGGAATACTAATGTTATCTATTTTTTATGGTTACACTCGATTGTCGGAAATGTCATGTCCTTGTTTTTTAGTTCCTACCAATAGTGGTTTTGTTTGTTCGGAATTTCTTGATGTTCTATCTGGAGTATTGGTGTACTGCTTACTCTCTGGTTTTCTGCTTGTCTTGACGGCTTCATTGGAGAATGTCTTTCCTCCTCTTATCCTTTGGGTTGAGGAAGAAGGAAGGACTTGTCCCTTCTTCTCTAAGTCCTTCGGTAGGCATGTCCTCAAAGGTCCGTACTGGTCTCCTTTGGAGTAGGCAGGCTCCTTCATCTCTGCCTTCTCCTTTTGGCTTATTCCGCCGCGGTCTTTCTAGCCGAGCGCGAAGGTCCGAGAAAGGAGGAATTCGTCCTTTCATCGTCGGAAGCATAGAGACTCTCTTCGACTCTGGGAAGGCCTTATGCCTGTGCTTTCCGGATTGTGGATCCCGGCTCTCTGGTCTCTGGAAAGGAATCTGAAGTGACTTCATTCTTTAGCGAATCTTTGTCTTGAGAGCTCTTAGGTTACGGTGAAGAAAAGCTTGTTTCCCTAACCGTAGTGCCGCTCTACTTCGTATATTCTGCGAGGAATTGGTACGTGCCGTACAATCTGCTAAACGGCTTCGGACAATTTACATCCACGAACTTTGGGAGCTTCAAGATGTCTTTATCGTGAAAGGTCTCTTCGACCCGAGGGCTGGCTATTGCGTGGAAAGTTTGCTTTCCGACGGCAAGCTAATTGAGATGAAAGTGAAACGGAATGATCGCTTTCTTCTTCGATTTCGTGATTCTCAAGCCCTATTTAAAGAGTCTCCCTCGAGTTTGTCCACTTTATTTGTTCCTGACTTAGGCCCTCTATTGGAGATGGACAGGAAGGATCTGACCTGGCAGATTTTAAGTCAGTCTAAAGAGAAGGCTCTTGCCTATCTGACTCAAAAGATCCGAATCCTTTCCTCTGCCTTGGGGAATGCCCAAGCTTCTGTGTACAAAGATTTTTCTCTGGACATAGAAGAACTAGGAAGTCTCTCTTCCTTGGCTCTGAAAGTAGTTCGTCCCTTAGTCTTAGACACTAAGAAAGTACCAAAGCTTCCACGAGCCCAAAAGATATTTTTCTCTAATGCCCTCTATGGCGGTCATGCAGATGTCTATCATCTAGAAATACCCGAAGAAGGCTATCACTATAAAGTGAACGGGCTTTATCCTAGCATAATAAAAGACTTTAAGATGCCAGCGGGAGAGCCTAAGTGGTACGATGATTTAAAGAATTCGGACTTGGCTGAAATCTACGGATTCGTCACTGCGCGGGTTGTCTGTCCACCTACTATGGCCAGACCTTTCTTACCAAAGCGGGAAGAGGATGGTAGTCTTATCTATCCAACTGGCACTTGGGTAGGTAACTACTATACGGCTGAGTTAGTTTATGCCAGGGAACTGGGTTATGGAATCTACCCGATCTGCGGCTATCTCTTTCCTAAGGAGGAATTTCTCTATGAAGAGTTCCTAGAACCTTTTCTAGGGAATGGGGAAGTTGTCAATCCCACTAGCCAAATCATTCTCAATGCTACCTTCGCGAAGTTCGGGGAAACTCCAATCTCGGCAATGAAGTTTGAGTTTTCTAGAAACTATGACAAGGCAATTGGGAACAAGCCCTACTCGAATGAAATAGGGGACAGGCGATTCTTGCTCAGATACAAGGAATCGACTAAAGAACTCGACTGGAAAGTCCCTCCTCTCTTTTCTCTTCATCTAGCGGCTACAATTTCTGCTTGTGCTCGGATCTTCATTTATCCATTCTTAGTTGCTGAGAATGATTGTATCTATGTGGATACCGATTCGATCGTCCTAACGAAGCCACTGTCAGAGAAGTATCTCTCTCGAGACGAACTGCTGAAATTCCGTCTTGTTGACATCCTTCCGAAAGGAAGCCTTAACTTAGCCGTCGAGAAAAGGCGTTTACAAGAACGTGTAGGTGGGGACACCTTACCTCTTGAAAGGGTCGAGTTTGAATCCAACTATGAGCTCTCTCTCTATGAGCAAGAGCGGGACAGACAGGGAAAGGAGGCCCAAAAGAAAATGGGCCTTAATGAGAAATTAGATCTTGTTAAGAACAATACAGTATATTCTGTAGAACAAATCCCAGCAGGGGCTATAAGCAAGCAACCATGTGACCCGCCAGTCACTATGCATCCTCTTTCTTATACTACTTCAGACCCGGAGCAGACCCCTGGGAAGAAGTTGGAAGGTAGAGGAAGTAGAGATCAACGAAGAGATAGAGAGCAGCGAAAGTTCTTCTTATCAACTACTTTGGACGGGGTTGGGGAAGAAAACCCCGAGAAAAGATAGAAGGTTATCGAACGCGGAATTATTGTGGGAATTCGGGGAGGGGGTAAGCAAAAACCTGAGTGCGGAAATGAGGAAACCCTGTGGATGACCGCCTAAAGCCAAGCTGACGCCGGATCCGTTATCGCCTATACGGCGATCGAGACTCTGAGTACTTGTGTTGGTCGTGTGGGGGGTGGCACTGTTGTTGATATTACGAGATCTATTCGACTTCAATCGAGAGGTGCCGAATTCTACAGGCGGCCGCCCGGTGTCCCCGATTCTGCTTGTACCGACAGTGGCTCAGCCTTCTTCATCGACGGTTTCTCCGGGTAGAAATGGTGTGGCGATTGATTCTTAAGTTCCAACTACTCGACCTCACATTGCTCGCAAATTAAAAATGGGGGAAACTCCACCGATTGTAGTTGATAAACCTTATGATGATTTGTATGTTAATGTGCTGAAAACAAATCGTATGGTTAGCAACGGATTTGCTGTGAACTACGCTGTGCCAGGGATGGATGATACTGGAGCTTGTGTATAATTTTCATACGAAGAACTGGAAAAGGAGACACAGAAATAGTTAAACTCCTTGTTATTGTATGTCATTGGCGCTAATTATACTCTCTCGTAAATTTGTCAAACTTGGGATAAGATAGCTACTCCTTCTATACATTAAGCTAATAAAGGGCTATTTTATTTCCCCGTTATGATTCTGTTGAAGATTGCGATCTAGTTTTTACTAATGGCCCCCATACTAGTAAGAGTTACCCCGTGGTATATTATGGACTGCCTATTTTCCAAATTGTTAAGCTAACAAAACTGCCCTTTATGGGTTAAGTTTCCTATGTTTCCATTGCCATTTTTGGGGAAGAGAAGTTTGAGTAGTATAGCTAGTTTGGTGAGTCAGCCCCATTACATAGAAATGAGTGTACTGTGAAGCAGACTCGGATAACTTTTGCGAGAGTGCTGGTCAAGGTTTATATCAGTCAACCACTTCTTAAGGTGGCCCGTATTAAGATGGGGATATGATCTTTGAACAAGTTGTTGAATATGAATGGATGCTGGTATTCTGTCAAAAATGTAAGTGTTTCGGACATTAATGTGATACTGGGACTAAAAAACCTGCTCAAGTGAAGCAGCCTAGGCGGAGAAGGGACGAGGCAAACACCTATAGTAGAACAATGGGGTGCCGGTCAGAACGAAAGAACAGGAGCCCGCTCTTATTCCTCGAGAAGAATATTATGCATTCAAAAGTTTACTCATTCTGAGAGAAAGTTCTATTGAGGAATTGAATTATGCTTCTTTTGCTTCACCTCTTGGAAATCCTAGATCTTCCCCCTTGCCTTAGTTTAATGATTTTAGCTACTTGGAATGTTAGGAGTTTAAATAAGTGTCGTTGCAACAAACTGAAGTTAAATAAAATCTAGTTTTTTGGTGTTTTGGAAATTCGGGTGAAAAGTCACAAAGCTGCTTGAATTCGGAGATTTTGGGGAGATAGTTGGTCTTTTTGAAATTGGAGGCTGCAAATGATAGAATATCAGTTATGTGGAATCATTCTCAGTTTAAGTTTAAAAGTATTAGGTAAAACAGCTCAAACTATTCATGGTTTGGTTACTGTGGCTGCTTTTTATCCCAGTTTTATGGTTACTTTTTTTTTATGGTTATAATAGTCTTGAAGAGCGAGAAGGGTTTCGGAATGAATTCAAGATAATTTCAGTAGACATTTTTCAGGCTTGGATCATTTTTGGAAATTTTAATAATGTTCTCAGCTCTGAGGATCGGTTGCATGGGTCTGCTGTTTCTGAATTGGAATGTATGGATTTTCGAAATACTTTGAAGGATATACAGGTTCAGGAATTGCTTACCACTTTGGAAGAAGTAATAAGCAGCATAATAATTTAATATATACAAGGATTTATAGATGTTTTGGGAATTTCTTTTGGTTACAGTCTTTTCCTCATTACAGGTTGATGCTCGTAATCCTGGTGGATCTGATCATAGCCCTTTAATGCTTCACTGCGGCGGGAATACTATTATGCTAGAAGGTTCCGTTTTCTTAACTGCCTTGGGGACCCTTTGGCTATTGCTGGAATGTTGAGATTACAGGGGCTCCTGTGTATCAAATATGGAGAAAGCTCTCTTCTGTTCAAGAACATTTGCGCGGGCTTACAAAATGGCAGTAATTGAACTGCGAACACAGTTGGATCATGCTCAAACCAAGCTTCAATCTGATCCTCTAAATCGTGGTTTGGTACAGGAAGTCATGAAAGTTCAACATGATTTCGATAGATGGGCTGGAATATTTTCAAACAAAAAGCAAAAAACCATTGGCTTATTTGTGGGGATATAAATCATAGGTTCTTTCATGCCAGTTTACAATCAAGAAGTAAGTCTGCAATTTATGTTTTGTAGAATTCTTCCAGGAAAAAAATGGAGGCTGAGGTAGATATTAAGGAGGAGGTTTATGGGGTTTTACAAAGAACCTTGGGGGACTTTCGCGCAAACCTCTTTTGCTGTTAATATTCAGACTGTACAGCTTGGCCCTTTTTTGACGCAACCCCATCCATTTTTGGAAAAAGCCCGGCTCTTACAAAGCAAGAACCGTGAAATTAAGCTATTGAAAATCTACGATAGATCTAAGGACAATACTTTTTCGGAGACCTTTTTGAAAAACACTTGTCGTGTCGTTTTTTACTATTTTGGTAAAGGATTCCTGCTAGAGCTAAAAAATAAATTAGCATAGAGAAAGTCCGAAGATCGGTATTCTTTAAAAAGAACGTATCAATTAAAGGCTTATAAAAATAAGGATGAAAATGCCAAAGGTCCTCAAGGATTTGTCTATAGATGAATGATAGAGCAATGAAGAATGGGTCAGAGTGAATTCGATATTTCTGCTAACAAGATTTATTCTCCATAGAGAAAACAAGAAAAAATTAAAAAGTACTTTCTTTTTTTATATTAATTATTTGGTAAGATCTCCATTTTTAATAGGATAAGAATCTAACTTATTGATCCTACTCTTTAAGGGGGTGCTCCATCAGTGTGCACTAAGGTAATTAAAAGACAAAAACTTATATAATCTAAAAATATACACCAATATTTTTATTCCTTGCTCTTCTTGTAAAAAGCTTTTTTGATTTCCTATTATTTACATCACACAATTTTATGGAAAATAAACAAACTAAAAAAAGGCTCATAGCCAATACAAACATGCAAAAAAAAAAAAGGAAATTTGTTTTTTTTTTTTAGACCTCCGAATTTTCCTTCTTACAAGGGCGAATTCTTTCTTTTTCTATTTTAAGGCTAACACTCCGTGGAGAAATCTATCTTGTGGGAAACAAAAGTCTGGCTAAGACTTGATTGGCATCTATAAAGGAAGGACCTGCTCTTAGATAGCTTTGATTTGAACATAATAAATATAATTTTTCAATAGTCTTTGGCATTCTTGCGACGTGCAAGGATTTTATTTTGTTTTGGAGCCAACGGCTCGAAAAAAACTTTCCTTCAAGAGCGGGGTCTGGTCCATTTTTCTTTCTCGTGTTTTTGGATTTTCGTCTAACTAAAGGATTTCTTCGCTCAAGTCTACGGAAGATCCATCTGCTTTGTCATACTTCCTCGGCTATACTTCATTGTATTATTATTGATGAAGCAATCCATTCTCTAGTTGACTCATATCCCAATGAGCCTGCCAAGTATTGAGAACAAAAAATAGCGATGGTAAAACAGTCAATAGACCGGTCTTGCCTACGAGTGGAGTGAATGTAGAAGAAGATAATCTCCGAGAGTTCTATTTGTATTTATTTCGAATATTTTTGGAAAAGAATACTTTCTTTGGTCTACTCTATGAATGGGGTGATGGGACTTATGGTTTTTCTAAAACGAAGTATATGCCTTCTTTAAGCAACACATCACATCTTATCATTTCATTAAATAATAGATGTCCCAAGCTCATTCCAATTAAATAGTAATTTACATAAGTAAGCCTCTCTTTCTTTCTATAAACAATTTCTTTCTTAGCTACTTTTTTGGGGAACTTCTCTCCGAGGAACTTATTTTTTTTCCCCTGGAAGATTATATCACTATCTTTTCTATTTCTGTCTTCATCAATACTGAACGAACTGCTTCCAGATTATTTGACTTAGTCAAATAATCCAATTTAGAGAAATAAGATTCTTACAATAAGTTGGGGCAGGTATTCTTGTTGGTTGGACCACCTCCGGTAAAACTTAGAATCGTTTGCACATTTTTCTGTTGCGAAGGGAACCTCTTGTGCTAGGAAGTGGTCTAAGATAAGGCCCTGCTTTTCAAGATGACTTTTCTATTTGGTTCTTGCGGAAAGCTTTTCATTTAGGGGCAGCTCTTTAGTTCTTTAATTTCCAACCAGTTCTTCTCTCTGTCTAAGAGCTCTCTTTAACCTATGTTTCATTTTTCTGCTTTCTCTGTCTTATTATTTAGATTTCCTAGTTGCATAATTCGCAGGAATTTCTTATTGTTGGTTGGAAATTAGGCTTGGGTCCTTTTTACGGCTGAAAAGTATTTTTATTTTTTCGTTCTTTTAGAGAAGTGTCAAGCAACTTTGCAGGGCCTCTCTCATAAGACAGGGAAGGGGACTTCAATCAATGTCCCTTTTCTTGAATCGGAAGGAGGTTCGTGAGGCATCCATTCTCTTCTATGCACGTTGAACTCTTGGGAATAGGGAACTCTACTTTTTTTATATACCTCGGTCATCAACTCCCTTTTTTCTCTTGCCACAACTTCAATCAAAGATTGTCGCTGGATGGAACGAATGAAACTATAAGTCTGGGTTAGTTGATGGAAAATCCTCCTCTTTTTCTAAAAAGATTCAGGCCTTCTTTCTTTGTCTGAAACTGGGCGGATATTTCCCTTCGCGTCTAGCCCTCTCATTCCGTTATGGGGAGCCCCAAACGCAAAGTAATTTTTGACTTTTCATTAACAAAAAAAGGATATTTCGTGAATTCGCTTTTTAGTTCTCTTCTTCTGCACCTAATGTGAGGTTTGAACTCCTTAGGTATGGCTTCGAACCCTGATGTGTTAACGAAACATCATTTCTATGTAATGCTTTTTGTACTTTGAAACGAAAGACTTTCTTTATGTAAATATATATTACATTTATTACACTAGCCCTCTCGCTATAGAAAACTGGTACTCCTTCTTTGTTTTTTTGGTTTTTGCATGTTAATGCGTAAGAGATTCCATATTTCCAATTGTTCTATTTTTTTTTTTAATCCACTTATTTTCCTCACTCTTTTTATGCTCCGATATCTTCGTTTGCCCTATTTCGTTTCCTTTTTTTTATGAAAAATATTCAAAAGTAGACATGAGAAAGCAGCAAAATTTTTATTTTAAATTTAAAAATAAAATGCGTTACGCGAAAGAGTAATATGATGTGGATGGATAAGACCTTGTTCTTTAAATTTTTTTCGAAGTCTCGCACAAGTTACTTGTTGTTGAATTTCCCCTCATGATAATGATAAGAAATCGAATGCATTTTTTTAGTTCTTTAGAAGGCAAGGGTGGAAGTCTTTCAAAGGAGGAAGGCAGAGTTTTCATAAAAACCAAAGCCCATTCACAAAGACGGGAACGTATTAAGATGGGGTGCCCCCTTGGTCAGAACTTCCATAAAAAAGGTTTCGTTAGGCTAGTATATTAAGTACGGAGTCGCTGTTAATGCAAGTCACATCCATCCGTGGGGCAGAAATCAACCCCTTCTTTCTTTTGTGGAAAGGTTTCTCCCTTTTATATGGTTATAAATCCTGGTTTGTTGTGGTTCGTTTAGCAACTGATTTTTTTGTAGATACCGGAACGAAAGTCACTAAAGGAGGTTGTTTTAAGCTAACTTTTTAGGATAAACTATATTCTATTTATTATTTTTCTGAGAGATAGGGCAAAAATGCAGTTTAAATCGTTGTACCAAAAATTCTATTAAAACTATCTATTCTTAGATAAGAAAACCTTGGATGAGTCCTTGTTGTGGGGTTTTAGCCTTAATTTAGTCATATTTATTTGTGTTCCTAAAAAAAGAGGACTTATTTATATCAAAAAATTATATCCATATGACATGATTATGCAAAGATCAGGGTCAGGCAAACTTTTTTTCTAGGACGTTCTACCCGATTGGAGTTTTTCCTTTTTATCTGAGTCCACTCTCAAGTAGACTTGTTCGCTGCCCCCCTTTTTGTCCAGCTCAAGATTGCATAAGCTTTTCTTTTATCTATCTTTAGCCTGGATCAATAAAGATGAGCCGGAAAAATCGTACCAAAACCCTGAGTAATAATTCAGTTATCATATATAATAAGGTGATTTGGAAAAGAAAAGATAGGGTTTGTACTGAATATAAGCTTGGATCTATTAATAATAATATAAGGACAGGCCACACTTCCCCAATATGACACTAGTTATTTTGAAAGAAGGATGAAGTATTTTTTAGGTCTGTTCTCCGTCGTGGTGTTGTAATCCGTACACAAGAAAACCAAAGACTTCTTTTCTTTTATTGTATTTACATCACTTCGAGAAAAGTGAACTGTAGTCAAGATATGGGATTTGGATGAATTGATCTATACAGATCTAAAAAGGGAATACGTCGTAAACATAGTCCTCTTTCAGCATTATATATTCTATATTCATAATATAGAATTACGTTAAATTCAGTATTGAATACGATATTTATTTTATTCTACGTAAATAGTGAAAAAGACGTGTTTTTTAACCTAATTAAAAACCATTGAATTTAGTACAAATAAAAGGAATTCTGGCAAATACATATCATTCCCCTGAGCTTTTGGGGCGTAGAATAAACCGATCCATATCCTCTTTCATCTCAAAAATAGACCGCAGAAAAACGATATACGCGTGGTGCGGGCAGTTCTCAATAACCTATCTATGGATTCCTGAATGTTTATTAAACATTTCCAGTAAGCATATGTTCTCTATAACGGATCGAAGATCTTATTCATTCACTTCTTAAACTTTTTTTTTTAATTAGATAAGAAGGCCAAAGTTAATTTTAACTAAATTTAAATGATCCTCTATTAAATTATGAAATCGTTAATTTAGACATGATATATATAAATGACAAAGATGGTCGAAGAAGAGATAAAGGAACCTGTGCTTTCTATGCTGAAAGTAATTACACACTTTCGTAAGAAAGCAGCGCTTGGATGCTTTTACAATGAAAGTTCTAGAATATGACAGAGTCTCCACAAAAAAAGATAGAAGAAAAAAAATCCTCAGACACCTGAATCTCAAAAGAGGAAAAGGAGAGATCTGTGACTGTCCTACTTCTTACTAGGTTGTTTATAATTGAGCCTCGTTCCTTCTTTTCTCTATTAGTAAAAGTGTTAAAACAACAAACTCCACTTATTTTAATCGTTTACTTTTGGGCAAGTGGTTGACTCTGCTTTGTGTCAGACTTTTTAAATTAATAAGTAATAACGAAGATCTCTGAGTTACGTAAGGGCATAATATTTTTACATCCTTAGGAGCTGTAGTATTGAAAGTCGAGTAGCTGGTCCACCCATTGTCGACTCGTTCGCAAGCCCTAGAACTTAATGAACTAAAACTAAATGCCTAAGATAACCTACCTCAATTGGAGCAAGGTTCATTCTGCTACTAGATTAAACTCCTTTCATTTTACTTGGAATAACAGAAATTTCAGCCGCGACTGGTTAGATTAAGTGAAAGATAAAAAATTGTTTTGTGAAATCAAGTCAACCTACTTACTTATATAAAAAGTCTTTTTATATTAACTAAATAGATATGTTACTTAGCCTTTTTCATTTTAATGAATTTATTTTTTCCACCCGAAGTGAAGATATTTCCAAAATTTTGCCAGAACAAAAAAATGAAAATTAGGAAAACGAAAGCTAAATTACTGGTTGCAGTCTCTTTAATACTAGAAAGAGTAGAATCTTGTGCATCAAATGCGTAAATAAAATGGAATTTTTTTCCCTTTCTTATCCCGAACGTTTCAATCTGAAAAAAGTGGATTCTTTAGCCGAGAGTAATCTTCTTGTTGAAGAAAATAAAATATAGTATTCATTCTCTTCATCTATCTTTATATCTTATTTATCTTTTCTCTTTTTTTTTTATTTAAGGAAACTTACTACTTTATATTTTAAATTCTCATATTTTTCTCTTCTTTCTAGATTGTTCGGAAGAACTCAACTCGGTACGGATTTTTGGATAGTTTTGTATTTTTACGTTTTGTCCGATGGCTACTACTAAACAATTGAATTAGTATAAGTCGTACTCATTAGATAGACTAGTCTAAAATTAATCCTACTTATTTTATATTAGAATATTCTAATAATACCACTAATCGATCGATCATCGATCTTCCTAACCTAAGTCGATTTGGTAGAATCTCTTTCTTTCTTCTCCTATTTTTTCTGTGTGAGAAATTCTTTTATTTTTCTGAAAGTGTGGGTTTTGGCTTTGGTCCCTCATTGAACGACAACAATACTATTTCAGATTTATTCTCATTCTTTTTGTATTGTATAAAGCTCACTCTTGTACTAAGGCCCTGTTCCCTAACTTTCTTACTCGACTCGAATCCTAACGAGGAAGAACCAAGAGTCTAACCAGGAATCGCCCCTAGGTGGGTCTTTTTTTACTCACAGAATGTCCTCTCTCAAAACTAGTACTGGATATAAACCACCTACATCTTTCTAAGCTTTCGGGAAAGCGGCTAGTCTCATAAAAGAAGGACCAGTCGAAGGATAAATCTTCCTCGTGAAATAGAAAGCTAGAAGAAAGGTATGACCTTTTTTAGTCTGTCTTGTCCATTCTCCTTGAGTACACTAACAAGAATCCCCATTTTATAAAACGACTTCCATTCACACATATAAAAGCTTTCGCCCCATCGTCGTATACGGGACTGCCGGGGAATCGAATACCCAAAAGCGACTAGTAAGTACTTAGAAAAGTCTAGTCAGGGCCTAACTTAGTGAAAATTCAAATATAATAGTCTAAGTCTCGAAGAAACTACCTATTGTCTCTATAAGGATTTATTTTTTATTTTAATCAAATAGAAAGGAATTTCTAATGGTCAAAGAAATTATTTCACGTCCACTTCTCTTCATAGTACTTTGAGAGAATTCACCCTCTCTCTTTTTTTGTCGTCTCTAAGCAAAATCAAAAGAAATGCTTGCTTGTTGGCTATTGCTCGGCTGTATTTGTTTGATCGAACTGAACTTAATCGCAGAGATTCTCTTTTCCCCTGTCATTTAGCGAAATTGAATTTGAATATAGGTGACGGAGTTCTGGCTATGCCATTTATTTTCGTACGGCGAGAGCATGTGTTTATCTGGAGAAAAACTTTTTATGATCTTTTCGTCCTTTTTTTCTTACTAGATGCTAGTTTAAACTGATCTTGGCTGGAAGAATGTTTTTTTTGATTGATGGTGTCATATTAAAGGGGTACTCTGGGTTCAGGATAATTAACTTTACGTATGCCGAATTTATTATGACTTACTTGTAGGCCTCTTCGTCGTCAGATATTTTGTATCGAAAGTAGTACTTGGGAGTTAGTTAGTTAGACTGGCGTTTAGACTGTGCATACATTTCACCAATTGCCTCGTTTGTTTGGCAAGTCCTTTTCTATCGACAGAAAGGGGAGAGAGAAACATTAGAGTTTTCTAGGTCGTAACGTAGTTTCATATATAGAAAAAACTTTTTGAAGAGAATTGTCTAAAATAGAACTTTTCATTTGATATGGATTCTTGGTCCTAGAAAATGGTAGAATAGGACCTTTCCTTAGCACTTGCACTGAGACTAGAGAAAGGAGTTTTCTTAATCCAATAGGGATGGCAGGAAAATAGGCAGACCTTCTTTATTTCCATTAGGAAGATAAGATGGACATTCATAGATTCTCCAGTAAGGTACTTTTCATTAATACATAGGAATGTCAATGAAATGCTAGACTTTCTTATGTTATCAGGAGAAGCGTAGTGTGACATTCTTAAAAAAAGGACGAAAATCGATCATTGTGATAAAAAAAATTAATTTGCAAGCAAAAGATATCTTTCCAAGTATAGTCCATTCGATAGGGAAGTTTGGCAAGACGAGTGTTAATTCGATTTCAAACTCCTAAATAGGATTTTTTCTCTTTGTCCAGCCAGCAGGCGGACTTCTATCCGTTTGCATTCACGAATCCAAAATGAATTCTAGCTCGGACTACTTTCAAGCACTAAGGAAATTGGGATGCCCTCGTATAGGGATCTTACTTAGGAAATCCTTTTCCCAAGCAAGAAGGAGTCCATCCATTAGAAGGGGCATAGCCAGCAAATGTCTTGTCAGTTGTTCCATACAATTCTATTCTATTTTTCCAATGTCTTCGATCAGAATCTTGTACCAAAGTTCAACCCTTTTATAGATTCAGTCCCAAGCAGAAGAAGAAGCAAGCGAAGAGAAATAAAAAAAAAAGAATAAAAAAAAAGAAGCGAAGAGATCCCCAAGACCTTGACTACCCCAGCCGCAACTTCTTCCCCTTGCAGAAAAGAAAACGAGTCTTCCACGATGAAATGTCGTATATGAAAATAGTACCAGTTCCATAGAGCTAGAGAGAATTGAAAAAAAGACCAGACTTTATTTTTCTCCAAACAATCCAACTGGTAGGAACTATGGAAACAGAACCCAAGAACTAGTCAAAATAGAGAACGTGGGAAATCGTGAAAAATGGAAGCTTCCCCCTAAAAACCCTTTTCCAGAGTGGGACATACTAGGCCATGACTCGAGGGTTGGAGTAGATAAATAGACTTAAGAAAAAGGCATAGACGAGAAGGAAACGATCTCTTACTGTTTGTTAAGGATAGGAAAAGAAGAAGAAGAGAGGAGACGAAGGAAACATTCTCGTGTCTTGATTCGTTTAGTGGTTTTGGGGACTCAAAAGAAAGAATCAAAATTTTCTTTCTTTGCCCCTAGTGGATGGAAGGCATCACGATCACCTATAAGAGGGCAGTGAAATAGCATTCTGGAAAAACTCCCATTCAATCGAATTAGGGGATTGTCCGATGACTGAACCTGACAAACAAAGAAGGAATCCGCGGCGAGTGAGAACGAAGAACGAACTTGGGATGGAGGCATTTACATTAGAGGAGCTGGGCCCTGCTGGGCGTTTTACTCTATTTTGTTAGTTTGTGGATGTACAAGGTAACACCCTGGAAAATAGAATAAGACACGAACCAGAGATAGGCTTTCGAAGAAGACAGACTGCCCCATCAGTAGGAGCGAAAGAAGATCCTATTTGAAATAAAATGTCATAGGAAGAAGATCATGTGATACCACTTTACTGAGATAGCAATATAGCCGTTAAAGGCCCTTCCCGATCGATTTCGAAATAGAACCCAACTCCATCCAAGGGAAATGTCTTAATAATTAGGGAAACGGGCTGAGAGAAATTTTGTTGAAGCAACTAAGTGAAGTACAAGGTGTCTCAAACCAAGAAAAGACTGAAAGTAAAGTATCTACCATAGATCGAACTTATTCCTTTGATTCTGCTTGACTGACCAAAAAAGAGTCAGAGTAAGTGAGTCGCGACCATTTGAATGGAATAAGAAAACATGCTCTTGCAAATGATTAAAGACTAGATCTTGTTCATAGAGCTGCCTTAGACTTGCAAACCTTGGAAAGGAATTCACTACCCTATCGCGAATAAATCGTGCATGTCTGTCATCGGCCCTTTCTTCGTGTCTTTTTTTCCAAAAAGTCTGTACAGATCTAAAATAATTAATTGAATTATGGTTTCGCTCTTTCTTTTTTTAGGCCAACACTTTTTTGTATGTAAGCATGCATGACTTCACTCTTACACTTTTACCGAAAAAAGACTCCAGACAATACACATAAAGATTTTGGAGCAGAGTCTAAGGTGATCTGTTTTGAACGTGCGTAGTCAATTCTCCATTCTTGCTTCCTATAGTATTTTACTAGTTTTTCCATAGATCATCTTGATAAAAATAACTACCTTACTAAGCGATTGCTTCTTCATCAATTAGCTACTATAAAATATAAAAGCAGCTCCTCCTCCGTACCGCTTCTTTCTTCTTCCTACGGATATAGTTTCACTTGCTCGACGTACTTGATGATCTTAGATCTAGGTTCATTCCATAGAGCCTTCTCCGATCCATTCAAGGATTCCTTGAAATAGATAAAATAGTGGAAATGAAAGAAAGCCAATTAATTCATGTTAACGGACAAAAAAACTTTAATGTTCGTTTTATTCCGCTGTTCCCGCAGCTACTTTCATTCTGGGTCTAGGGCCTTCTACGAACGATCTTTTGTTGAAACTTAGAAGCCCTCGGTGCTGCTAGTTTCCAATAGAGTTTATTTTTTCGCCGATTATTGGTTCGACCCTTTTCGCTAGGTCGGATTATTCCCTTAGCTTACTTCTTTAGCCACTACCTTTTTGTAGTTTGAATGAAAAGAGCATTTTACTTTCATTAGATTCTCTTTCCAGTTCTCTATATCATCGGTAGACTTCTATGTTGTCTGGTGATGGAAGAATATTTTTAGATCAAGAAAAAATTAATGAATCGAAGGAAGTTGCTAGTCCAAGACTGGTCTCCACTAGAGATTCAATACAAAAAAATACCTGTGACTCACGAACTATTAATTGATCCGTCAAAAGATAGAATTTTAACATAACATTATAAAGGTAGGAGAGCGAACACGCCTAGATTTCTAGCAAGCTGTTTGCTTCAGAATATTATCTGAAATCGGTACGAAGTTCCATTCAAACAAATTTTGTAGATAAAAGATCTCGTAGAAAAATAGCCCTTATGAAAGGTGAAAAAATAAAGGAGGTAGCTTGAAGCTAAACGCTCTTTAATACATCTGAACTTTCCGTAGTGAATCCTGAAAAATAAACCAAAGAACAACTCTCTACTATTCCAAGGCTGATCAATTGAAAGAAGATTCAGTAAGAGACATGGAGATAGAAAAAGCAACAATCCGGTAGATTCACAGAAAAAAATAGTTCACGAGAATGCTTCAAAAGTGCATGCAGAATTGATGTCTGCGTGAGGTGTCAAGGTCCCTTGAGAAATAAACAAAAAGATTTCGGTTTTTCTAAAATCCTGCGACTTCTAGGCCTTCGATTCTTGATTCATTGTCCTTCCAATCTTATAGGTAAAAATAGGTGTGTTACAAGAAACACCAAATGAGTCTCGCAGAATTGATGAAAAATGGAAGAAAATATCTCTTTTTCTTTGCGGTTTTTCCTTCATTTCCAATCCACCTTCTATTATCAGATTATTAGATAGATAGGAAAGATCCATTTCAAGAAAAAGAAATCGATTTCATCGTGGTTCGATAAATGCGTATGTAAAGAAAGATTCGAAAGAAAAGATAAAGAGCTCTAGACTGAACTGAAAATAATGAATAATGTAAAATGACTAGGAAGAGATGCTACAGCTTTGGATGGATGGGGCACATCACCCTCGGTTAGTTAACCCTGTGGGGCCAGTTCCAATCTAGATTCGCCATATGGAAAAGTACTCTGTTAGGCTTTTCTAGATCCACAGCGGAGAAAATGGAATTGCAAATAGGCATTCAGGATTGATGTAACCAAGAGTGCCCCACCAGATTCTATCACTCCTTGGACCGCTCTTTTTAGTGTGAGGGGTCTATTCCCTCTTAGCGACGCTTATTAGTTGGGATTCCTAGAAGAGTCTTCGTCCCAGCCTGTATGTAATCCTGAGCAAAGCATAAGGGTATGAGGACTTGAATCTTCTTTCCATGTGTCACTGATCTGGTTAAAGCCCAGGCTTTCCCGCATTCTCCTATACCTTATGTTCCACAGGGGAGGTATTGAAATGCCTGGATCAAGACATTTTTCTATTTTTTCGCTCTTTGTCTTTACTAATGAGTCTCACCTAGTAAGAGAACGAGCCCCGAAATTACCTTATGTGAAGCAAGCAATCGCTTAGCAAAGCCATGATCTGTAGCATCGGACACACTTTGATAACTGTGAGACAGATCCTCCCATGGTGACTTCGGTACCATTGATGGAAGACTAAATAGCGCAGCTAAAGCTAATTCATCTCCTTTTCTACTTATCTTTGTATCCTCACCCTGGTCTGGTCCTTAATCATTCAAAAGATAATCTTTGTTACATAAGGAATAGACATTTATTTTGTAACGGTTGCCACTTAGAATTTAGTTGCTTTGGGCTTTTTTAATAAGATCTTTAGGCTTCCTGTCTATGCTTCGGATGCTTCCACGTTCAATACTGAACTTCAAATCTCTCTAGTTCTTCTTTTCCTTCGCTTTCATAGCTCATTAGAATTATTGAAATATGCGGCCCACCTCGCCCTTTCAAAAGACAGGAGGTAGGACCTGTGTAGGGGAACTGGTAAAATGGCTCTTTTGTTCGCACAATAGAAAAAATAATTTTTGCATTTCGATTTGTATTAACTGTGCGCTATGGTCCCGAAGTGAATCCATCTTACTACCTGTCAAGTCAAGGAGAACTACGATTGACTAGCTAAAGCTTCTTTCTTTCACCTATTAGTCTACAAATTAAAAGATAAAAGAGCGCCCCTCATTCGTGTTCTATCTCCTTAGTTCTGTGCCACATTCCATAACACCAAATCTTGGGATTTCTCAAGAATAATGGATCTCCTCGAAAGCTCTCTCTTGCCTTAGTACTTAGATTTCACTGTTATCCCCTCTGCTTGCCCTTGACTAGCCCACAAAGATAGAACATGGATAGGCTTCTAGTGTACTAAGCAGACATTGAACTCTCTTTTCTGATTATGTAATAATAGTGCTTTAATCAGTGAAGTGACTCACGTCATACCCTTCGCTACGCTGGCTTTGAAAATCACTATCTAGGCGCGTTACTCTGACATCAATATCTAACCAAGTAGAATGAGTCCTCACTAACTAGATCAAATCAGTTAATGAAGTAGCTTAATGAAATGAATAAGGATAGGTTACGCACTGTAGTTTATTTTAGTAGTTTACTATATATCCTATTCTGTGTTATGCTCTTTACTTTGTTGTAAGGAATACTTTTTTGTGTAGGCTAGTAAGCTGCTTTGTGTATGGCAGCCTTTGAGTCGTTATTAGCTTTAAATGGTAAGTTGGTTTGCAATTGCGGAGAAGCCCATAGTTTAGACAATCAATATCTTTTTTCTATTCCTTGCAGCTTATAAATAAAGCTCTCTTTTCGTTCCGGGCCATCCATTGACTAGTCAGAGAATAGAGATAATGGGATGAAGGACCAAAGTGCTATCTTATCTTCCAATTATTCCACCTACAACAAACGGAATTTCTCTATTTTTAACATCTGTATAGGTTTCAAAGTCAAAGGTGATTACTCTTTGAAAATATTTTCCGATTGTACAATCATTGATTTTTCCGACGCTTTCAGTCTAGTCCATCTTTCTTCTTCACCTTCCTCAAATCCCTTTTCTTTCTTCTAAATGGAACATGCCTTAAATTAAAGTAAGTGGTAACTCATCCGACTTTTTTTATTCATCCCTTCTCCTTAATAGGTGAAGTTTATCTACAGGTATTCCTTTTGGTACGGAATGCTTCGGGGATTTTACTAACTTAGTGAATAAACAGTCATGCTCGCCCTTCCCTATTTAGGTTGCACCTTAAGAATCGCTCCTTCTAATGACAGAACAAATTGCATAAATGACTCAAAATAGTAATGAAATGGATGTAATTGAGAGGAAAGAAAATGAATCTTTTTTTTTTTACTAATTTTATTTTGATCAAAAAATGATAGCTGAGTTTGGTGTTCTGTGGAACGTGCCTATTCTTACTTATGGAATCAGAAGGAAACGAAAGAAGAAAAAAAGAAAAATTTCCGAGATCATGGAATAGGTTGGGAAAGTGGTCTGTTGAAGAAAATGGGTCAGTGCGATCCCATTGACACTGTCAAAAAAAGAGAATGGAAACCAATAATGGATCCCTGAATTCCATCGATTTCGGTGCTTCCAACCTAGTCAATCAAAGGTAGATTCCGTTCATAGCGAACTCTGCGAAGAATAGGGAAGGAAGGAGATAGTTGTCTTCATAGCTCGACGATGAAGTAAAAGAAAAATATTAAACTTTAGTTTTTTTTATTTCTGAGCTATTTTTCGAATATGGTATTTTATATTATACACTGTATGAATTGATCCGAACGAATCCATATAAGACTCTGCGCTTAATAAGGTATACTTTGCTATTGTTTGCGAACTTTCTTTGTATTAACATTTCTTGCAAAGAAGTCAGGACTCCTCTATTAATCATCAAATTTAGAATAAGTCTTATCTTGATAGCACGGCCTTTCTCTTCTTTTTGAGAAGCTGTGAAGTACACGACCGAAAGAACAGCCTAGGTTAGGCAACTGAGTGAAAAAGAGTTTACGACAATCGGAAAGGACCCGACCCCAGTAGAAGTAAAAGCTAAAGGAATACTGCTAATAAAATCATCGTTCACTATCTACATGAAATTAAAATAAGAAAGAGAAAACACCCTCTGTATGGACCAGTACTGGGGAAACTTAAAGAGAAAATTTGACTATAAAAATATGTCTTTTCTTTTCGCTTGATGAGTTTGACTACAATAAATAAAAAAGGAGACAAGGCTTTTGATAACTGGAAAAGAAAGAAAACTCCCCTCCTATTGGGGTTTGGGGTTGTTAAGTTTACATGTGCATAAGTGGATTTGGATATGAAAAAAGTGTCTATTTCTTCTTTATTGATTCAAGTCTCACAAGATAAGCTAACGATCAAATGGAAATAAAACCGACGGAAATAAAATGAAGTCTCTATTTACCTAGATAACCATAAATTTTTTTTATTATTTTCCCCGTTATTCGTTGACTTTCTCTCCTTTCTTTCGTCTAGCACACAGAAGATTTACTAAGGAGCGAATCCATAGAGAGATATGTTATATCGAATTTCCAATATTGTGAAATGATCGCCGAACTCTTAGAAGAAGACCAAAAAGCCGCTCTGTCTATATTTTATTTGAAAGAAATAAGATCACGTACAGACATTCTTTTATGGGGATCGTCAAAGAGCCCTTTCTTTCCATAGCGAAAAAGCGTCCTGCTAGCATCTTTTTTCTATACGTCATTCTTTGAAAACTTTTTTTCCCTTCCCCTTCTCACTAAATTTTTGTAAAGATTCCCCTCTTCTAAAGCCCTCTCTCTATCTGAGATCAATACTTTTTCTGAAAATGCGAGTTGTGCTTTTTTTAGTTTTCTCTGCTCTCCCCGAAAAAAAGGAGATGCTTTCCAGAAACTAGTTAGGGTACGTAGACGTTGGTCCTTGAGATAGCAATATTATAGAGTTTGTAGGCAAAATCGCGGATTTTTTAGTTTGATGAATGAATGGAACAGAGATTTGGATCGGAAGAGAGGAAAATGAACTCTCGATCCAAAGTGACATAATATTCGGGTCATTTTTGGTCCAGCTGAGATATTCTCGTTGCGTAAAAAAAAAGGCCTCTTTCTGTACCGAAAAGCTTTCCTATATACAGTCATTTTGCATTTGATCTGATCTTAATTACAGAAGTAAAAGTAGATTGGAAATGCAAGAGAAAGAGCGAGAAACTGAACAGCATTCTGCAGTGGGCGGGGTAGCTACCGAAACTTTCTCCTATCCGTCGGATGAGCAATTCAATACCTAACTTCCGAAAGTAGGGGTGCAGTGCAGATTCCTACCTACTCCTAGAACCTTGGCTAGGACCGGCTCCGTCTTGAAGATCTTGCCCTGGGTCGTGAACAAAATAAAGCAAAAGAGAGGACTTCTTTTGACTCTATTTTTGCTTTGGTTGTTTTCTCGCATACTAGAAAATACTCTCTCTTACCATCAATACAACTTTAGATGAGACTTATTTAAATCTTTAGTTGGTTGTGTTCTTCTTCGATTAAGTCCAACACAATAAATATACGGGATCTTGGACAATTAGTGGAACTTTGCAGTATTTTTCAGTAATGTATCGGATCTATCTGACAAGTTTTTTTTCTTTTTTTTTTAATGGGTACTCTGTCTCGATCTCCTTCTGTCACTATTCTTGTGGTCTTGTAGACCTATAATTTGGCTGGGGACCATCTTTTAGCGGGGGAAATAAGTGCTTATTCTTAATTCTTAGATCTGGGGGAATGTCCGAAGCCAAAATCGACAAAGTCATTACTACAACTTCGGTCGTTCAATTGATCAAACCTTTATTTCCGCTCGCTCGTACACTTTTGTTGTCTAATTTCAACGGACTCTCCATAGGGATTATCGGCCACAGCTTTACTTACGACATAAAAGTCCAGTCTCAACACTTTCCTAAAATTTCCTTTCAAAATATTATCCTAAGCAACCCTTTTTTTATGTTAGACCACTTGTAGATTGAGCATGAGTCTACTATGCCAGTTGAGTTCTGAAAGTAAAGGATCGGTCTTCCTTTAATTTTGTACTAATTTTCATTAATGGAAACCCAGGCAAAAGGGCTTTTTGATCATATCTATATAGAGTTTTACCACCGTAACATCGACTAATCAATATTTCTTTCTTTAAATAAAAAAAAAAACAAATAATATTCCAGGTATGGTCATTTCAATACAATCATGTTCGGTGGGCTAAAAGGAATGCTAAGCCTATGCTGAGTCCCATTGCCATCTTTCTTTACCTTATTCATTCTATTATTATATGATTGAATTAAGCCCCTATCTGTAATTAGGTCAATAAGATCCAACAATCTTATTTAGATTAGCATTTCTGTCAAATAGGATTTGCCCAGTTTTTCTTAGAATCTGAAATAAATCATACATAGATAGTTGAGTAGCGCTCGACGTAAAGCTTAGTCGGTTGGACATTTCCCCCTCTCTTTAAGAAGGAAGGAGTGCGCTAAATGGCGATATGGCCTTATTTACTTATATTTTCCCCTCGTCTGATTATGCATGCATCTATATTAGATTCTTATGTAAAGCAGTTCTATGTAGTTTATATATATTCTGTATTCTGATATTTAAATGAGTGGACTAAAGATAGCCATAGTATATCAGAATATTAAGAAAGAGACTAATAGATATACATAAATAGCCTTACTCTTTATAGTATAACTAAACTACTACTAACTAGACTCATAGGAGAAAGACTAATACTTTTTTAATTAATAAGATAAGAAAAACTAATATACTAATCCGATTTATATACTTTTTTGAATAAATGCACTAACGTAAGAGGACATTCCTAGAATTTACTATACAATGTTAAAATTAGAATTAGACGGGTCTTCAAAAAAGTTTTTCATTTCTTCCTTTTTCATCTTTCTCTTTTCTATAGTAGGTTGATCTTTGTCTGGCCTTTTACGATTATCTTTGAGTTTGAACCTTCCCTATAGATTATATCATTCCGCAAGTGTGTGAGACTACATAGAAAAAAACTTTCTCAATAATAGGAGTGGAATTTCCTATGAATGCTCTAGATCTGTTGTTATTGGACGATTTCCTATCTGTCCACCGATCCTCTGAACTGGCTTGTCTTCCCACCAGAGAATAGAATAGCCTGGATTAGTCAAGGCTCCCTTCTTCTTCGATTCAAAAAGAAGTTCTCAATAGAGCATCTTCTTTTTATCTAGAGCTAGGGCTTACAAAAGCTGGGTCAGACGGTGTTCGTAAGGCAATATTGACCACTACTGAAAAGAGTGGGAATTATGATTCGACAACTTCTCCTTTTCATCGAATTGGAATTACAAGAAATCATTCCACTTCCTCTCTGCCCATTCCGAGTCCGAGTGGCTTCCGCTCCTTATACACCAAGCAAGAAAAGACAAAAGAGAGAATGACAAAGTTTTTTTCTCGCTTTGGTCTCAATCGAAACCTCCGTTCCTTTTTTATTAGCTTCCATGTATGTGCAGAGCCTTTCCCACTTCTAATCTAATTAATAATGAAAGATTGGTAAATTAGCCTCTTTCACTTCAGTTAGAAAGGTTGTCATTTGTTTGGATCGAGTAGTAGCCACACGAACTTTCTTTTCCGCACTTCTCATTTATTGAATTAGGGCGTTGCATTTCTTTTCTTTAAAGTCCACTCATATCATAAGGTCTGGAACATTCCTTTCCTAATAGAGTTCTTAGGGGTTTTAGCCTTTTCCCCATTGTGACAGGCTTCCTCCCCCAAGACAGCACAGATAGCCGATGAGGAGAGAACTTTGATTAAACGACTGAAGTGGACTCAGTCTAAAGATTACTTGCTCAAGATCTACATCCAAGGCTCGTCCTAAAAATGAAAAAGGCTAAGAAGAGGAAAAGAGGTTTGCTATTCAATAGCTTGACTAGTTAAGTTAAGAGAGCAGAGCTAGATGAGATACTAAGATAAGTACAACACTAAGAAAGACTCCTAGTAGTCTTCTGCGCTGGATTACTACGAGCTGGTTCCCCCTTTTCCGTTAAAAAAAGAAAGGTGCCTTTCTGTATAGATGTGGAGGAGTAGGTTATTTTAAGGTATCTACCTAGAATAGGATCCGTGGCATTTGAATGAAGCTTTGCCTTTTTTTTGTAATTCCAGCAATCCAGCCATAGGTGAACACTCGAACTCCCTTCGACCCGATGCAGGACTTACTAAACCGTTACTCGCTCGCTTTGACTCTGGAAGTGCTAATTAGGATAGGGCGAAGACAAACTCTTTCTTGACAACGGATTCTGTACGTTGGAGGTCACTAATTCTGATCTTTGCTTTTCGTCATCATAACATACAGACAAAATAGTCCTTGAATAAGATTCCTGTGGAATGGGTTCTTTTTTTGTCTCGGCCGGTTAGCTATTGCTAGTAAACGGATCTTTAACGATTCCTAGATAGTAATGGTCAGAAAGGTTCGATTCGTAAGGCATAGGAAATGAAATTCCATTATATTCAAGCAGACTTACTTTTGGAAAGCTTCTAGGCATAGCATTGGCATTCTGATTTGATTGCTGTTTGGCATCGTCTTTTATTATATATTATATATTTTTTATATTCGACCTTTCTTTTAGGTTTCCTGGTTGTAATGGGACAGAGAGCCTTTAGTAGTTAGTAGCAAGACCCCAATTCTCCACCTTTTTCAGACCACCCTTCGTAGGTTGAATTAGCATGAAGCAATTGGTTCTTTTCTCTGCCTTTTATCAATCGATGAAGATATTTAGTAAAAGAAGAAGGGTCTTGTACACGAATAGGTTCCATACCCGAGACATAAAAGACCTGCTGCTTAATCCAGTGTTTTTTCATCTTTCAGCTACTCCAACTGACACCTTTAGGGGAATCACAACCTATTGAAATGGATCGAAAAGGGGGAAGCTTTTTGACTCTGACCTTACATCTTAGTCTCTGGTTCAAGGACCAAACTAGGCGCTGGATCTACTAATACATAAAAAGATGGATCGGTAGGAAGTTATTCTCCTAGTCTTAAACTACTTACTAACTCTAGAGCTCAGGAACTCATGGACTCAAAGCAAGAGAAGGAGCAACTGGAACCCAAGCTCATACTCAACCATACCGAAATATTGCTAATTCAGAACAGAACGCTACCCTTTTTCTAGTCTTTTATTGTATCGAGGACAAAACAGTTCTTGCTATAGGAACAGGACAGCAAGGAGTTCCTTTAATAGGATGGTTCTTGTTGATAATGAAGCTAAGGCAGCCAAAATGTTAGTTGGTACCCATAAAGCCGCTAAGGATCTCGAATTGGTATACTTTTTGTTTTTTCTAGAGCTTGTGGTTAGAGCTAGAGTTCCTGTAGATAGAATGAACAGGATGGCTAAGCCCGGCGTATGAGTTCAAGCTAAGACAGCAAGGTCAATCAATTAGGACTCTTCTTAATGCCACATGTCCGGTAAAATTAGAAAGGATACATCTTCGATCCCTTTCCTTAAAGCACTTCATGGCAGAATACCAACATGTTAACAAATAAGGATTCCACTTACGGAGGGCAGGTTCAAGAAACGACTAAGAGATGGTCCCATTTAAGGCGGGGATACTGAAGACAAGCTAACACAAGCAAGGGTTTCATATTCGTATTAATTTAGGGAATGCTACTTCGAGAAATGCTGCTTCAGAATAAACTCAATATGTTGCAAGATAAACTGTCCATTTTGGCCCTCTGAGGAACTCGCTACTCAAGAAATTTAGTGTTTTCCTATCAGCTTAAAAAAGGCTTTCTCAGGTTGACCTTTCTTTAGGTTAAGTGGCGTGTAGCTAATCTCGCTAATATTTCAATCGGGGGACAACTCTGTCTCCGCTTCTGCTCGTGCACTCGTGAAAGTTATGATCTAGCCTAGTTGTTGAATGAGCCTA
>JAQRGC012309636.1:0-11804 GCA_028659135.1 Plantago lanceolata | reverse complement strand
CCCAGAGTGAGTAGCATAAATAAAGAAGAATTGGTAAATGAGAAAAACAAATTTCCAAATTCTATAGGAATCAATGGGATTATGGAAAATTGCTCAAGGGGACTCTGTATTAACCCCAAAACGGGTTCGTCAAGAGCCGACTTGAAACTATCCAGAGACTCCATTTTGTCGAAGTCCTTTTGTTCCATATTAGTTTCTACAGGTGGGACAACAGGAGGGGTAACGTTTTGTACGCGTCGATTCGACTGAGTCCCCCTGCTGCAACACATAAAATCTCCACAGAAACAATTTATCACTAAATTTCCTTTGGGGGTGCAACATAAATGCTTTTTGCACCATCCCCAGATACTTGTTAGTACTGCCATTTTCTTTTCTTTTAATTGTAGAGTTCTGCTTTCTCCAATCCATAAAACAATGGAGAAAGACTTGTATTCGGATTCGAAAGGAAAAAACTCTCTTTTACCTTGGTCTAACCAAGAAAATAAAATATGGAATGAGATAAAGAAAAAAAGCTAATTCTATATTGGAAGGTAGGAGACTATTGCCTTAAACAGAAGCCCAAACTACTTAGTCGTGAAAGAAATAGGCCAGAAATGACAAGAAGAAGATCTTTTCCCTGCCCAGTCCAGTCTCCATTCTCCTACGTGCCAATCTTCTATAATACGTGATTTTGATCCTGTTCTTTTTGTCTGCCTTCGGGAGACAGAAAAGAATCACGTATAATATGTTTTTGTGTCAAATAAGCTTTTTTGAAGCAAAAAACCCGGGTTTTGTCAACTTTTTCAAAGATTTAGACGAGGTTTCGCTATATGCTTAACACATGCATTTCATAAAGCAGCTCCGAGGCAGACCAGCAATAAAATAAATAAGAGAAAAGAAGGGACAAATCTATCACTCCTCATTCCCCCTCACTCTCTGGAATCCTAGGTAATCCGAGAGGCCTTTTGACAGAAAATGAACTATGACTCATTTCAATGTCCACCCAACCCCCCTACGAAAATACAAGGTTGGGAATTTGTAATTCATTTGACAACAAATGGACGACGACTGGTAATGCCTAATCTCCTCAGGGATCCTTTCTGCTCTTCTCTTTTGGTTTGTTTTTGTTCAGTCGTGAGAGGAAGTTGAAACAAATGCTTCAATTCCAATAATCTAATCTTGTTCTCATTCTGACTAAAAATGGAGAAAGAAAGATGGCAAGTGAAAAGAGACATCTATGAGTCACTTAGAAAAAGAAAAGTCCACTAGAAATCCGGATTCTCAGATCCATTTTCCATCTTGCTTTTGTAGACTGGACGACAGCTTTCCAATCAGCAACTCACGCATTTCCATCTCGATTGCAAGAAAAAAAACAAAAATCTTTTGATACACTCGCTACGAACTAATCGATGGGAACTCTTAGACAATAAACCTTGAATAAGATCTCTCTTCAACCTTGTCCAGAAAAAAAAGGATATCTAGCCTGGTGTGAAAAGCGAGTCCAAGACTCTATATGGTGAGCTGCATCTCCTATGGACCCAAAACCTACTCAAGCAAATTTCGCTAATAAGAGCTCATTCCTAATTAAAAATGTGCATCTCCGTAGGGGGCTAAACCTGCCTAATTAGAGAATTTTTCTATGGAAAATAGAGAAACCTTAATTCCGAGCTAACCAATTTTATTTAAAATAGAATAGTGAACTGGACATTTTTAGCTGTGTAATTTGAATTTTATTAAGGTGAATGTTCATTTTTCGATCATTACTTTCTTCCTACTACTTGTTGACCTAGATATTTGTCCCAATGGAAGCACTTCCAATCATTCACTTTTGCTTGCAGTTTTGTTCTATTTTTCTTCTTTTCGGGACGTAAGAATCCAAGCTCTATTGAATCTTGTAATGTTCTGTTTTGCGCAAAGGGGGTTGCTTAGCTCCTTTTTCTCGATAGTTTCTTAGTCAAATGAAAAAGTGTAAATACATATACAATGAAAAAACTCTCCTTTCTAATCTCTCATTCACTGGGCCAGGATGGCATATACTTAACCTTTTTTTGTCTTACATAGTGCTTTTCTATGCACGCAGAAGGGCTAGTACATAAATTAATAAATCATTTAATTTATGAAAGTTAACAACACCAATAAAGCATATTAAGGTAAGAAATAGGTTTCATTATGTCTATTAGAAGATCTTGGACTAAAAAGTCATCCATCGGCATTATAATCAATAACTGAACTATTTGGTATAAGCCGAAAGATCACGCCAAGTCGCTATGTCTAACCCCGTAGCCCCATGTACTCTCTCTTTTAAGTTCTCTATTAGATACCCCCAATCACTAGTCAAAAGCAAACTTCTACCGACACTACTTGATTACGGAAAAAACAAACCACGCCTATATGATGCATCAAGAACCGGTCCCTGTCGAAGTGATAGTCAACAGACCTTGTGGTTTGAGCTGGGGATCCCAACAAAGCTTTTTAGAAAGTAAGTACCTCATTTTCCAACTCTGTCGGATCAGTAAGCTTCCGCCCATGGGTATCATAAAGAACAGCAATACCAGATCTACCCCGAGATTTCAAATTAGCGCATGGAAGAACTTGTTATTTATATCCCCACACTTCCGCCAATGTATCTTTCACTTTTGTTTTAGAATAGATTCCTAAATCCCGACCCATTTATCCAAGTCCTGTTGGACACGCCTCATTTCAACGAATAACGAAGTGTCCAAAGGGTTCGATTTCAAGCTAGTCTGTAAAGAAGAGAGCTGTCCCTGCAAAGCCACCACTTTCAATTCAATGTAAGAAAATTGATGAGTAAGGGATCACCAGCCATTGACTTCTTTCTATGACTGGCCTTCAGATGACTCTGCAGTGACAGCTCCTTGGTATCATACTTTGTAACACATATGTGGGTTTCCCCGGCATGCTAACTTGAGGTCATCTTTCCAAAACTTCTTACCGACCTCCTCTCTCTTGAAAGAAATTTCGTGACATAATTGCTTCCTTGGAAAAAGTCTGCCGTCGAATTCCATCTGAAAGAGGAAGAAGGGGAGAAAAAGAAAGGAGAGAACAAAAGAAAGAAGAGAAGTGGAAAGAAATGTTGTATCTAAACGACTAAACTATTTGACTGCTCAGGAATCAATGACAATGAGCTATTCACCGTCTACCTTTTCCTTTCAGAGAGCTCAGTCTACTCTTCCAACTCCCTAAAAGAACTAGGGCAGAGAACTAGGCATAGGCAAGAAAACAGCAGTGAAAGAAAACATGTACCGGGGTAAGTGAAATGTGGAACTAAAAGAAATGCTAAGTAAACTATCCAAGACTGGTCTCTGTAAAGATAAAAAAAGATAGGAAAAGAAAAGAGAGAAACAGAAGTAGGCTAAGCACAATTAGTAGAGAAGAGAGGTATAGCCAACCTATCGGGCTTCCTTTTCATGGAATCTTAGAATAGTGGTTTTCCAAAGCACAACACAGAAGAAAGGAATGCTACTTTAACCCAATCGATCCGATTATTGGGATATAAAGTAAAGAAGGAAATGCCATCCCTTCCCAGCACTGTCTCCGAATGACCTATTATGACCCGAAAACCTCCGACTTAAGGTGATCTCAAAAGCTACCACGCTATTTCTTTTATCTCCTGCTAAAGTCGAAAAATCACCAATAACAGTTTATTTTCCACCCTTATCCCTTGATGCTCAAGATCTTAGATCCCTTGGCCTTGTTCAGGCGCTGTGCCCGGATGAATACTGTGCCGCTAACTATTATAAAGTTCTTAAGCCCGCCTGGTATTGGAGAGCTATATACTCTGTCTCGCATAGTCCTTTTCTCCGTTGAGCCAGGAGTTGTCGCTAAGGTGAGGTTCACGAAGGAAATAGCCTTTATTAGCAACAACACAAATGTTGCATTATTGATCAACCTTTATTGAGGAACCCGCCTTCCCGGCCTAGCTTAGGAATTTAAATTCAAGGCCAGAGAGCTATCTTTGTGCTACAAAAAGAGAAACAAAAGAAGTTTCCCCATTCCGAGATAGTAAATAAAAGACCTTCCGGATTTTTAGTACAAAAAAAAATGATACTTATCTTTCATAACAATATCTCTGCCATCTCTCCCAAGAAGATTGTTAGATAGATGCCTATGACTTTTCGCAAAAATAAAAAAGAAAGAATTGGAATTGATCAATAGATTTATCGAAACAAAGGACAAGGAAACAAAAAATAAAATAGAAAGAATGGATCAACTAAGCCCTCTCGCGGACTTTCTTAAAGAGGAACCTCATGTAAATACCATTTCTTATTTTACTATGTTAAACTTTATCTATTCCTCTATCCGTAGAGTACATTGAATGTAAAAAAATGGCTATAATAGAGTTTCTCTTATTCGTATTAAAAGCTACTCTAGGAGAAATGTTTTTATCCAGTAAAAACTATTTTTCTAGCTCCAGAATGTTTCAGTTTATGCTCCTATCTATTAGCTGGATATACCAAGAAAGATGTACGGTCTAACGAGACTACTATGAAATATTTACTCATGGGTAGGGCAAGCTTTTCCGTTCTGGTTCATGCTTTCTCTTGACTATATGATTCATCCGAGGGAGAGATCGAGCTTCAAGAAATAGTGAATGGTCTTATTCTTATCAACAATAATCAAAATATACAAATGTAAAACTCCCCAGGAATTTGAATTGCGTTCCTATTCATCACTGTAGGAATTGGATTCAAGCTTTCCCTAACCCCTTCTGCCGAACAAGGTTTGCTTCCTCCTAGAAATCTCGACCCTGTCTCCCCCAGTAAGGGGATTTCATAGCAATAACCAGCCCCTCTTTTTCTATCTGTTTAAGTTAAGGCCTTCGTGTTGTGTGGGATTTCCCTAGTTTGAAAAGATATCAGTTAGACCCAGACATTTGTCTATTTTTCGCCTTTTGTCCTTTTCGGCTTTTCTGTCATTAACGATTTAAACTATATAGAATAACGACCACTTTCTACTATACTTTGGTTCATGAAAAATGAAAAGCCCGACAAGGCCTTTTTCTTTCGGATGGAAAGTTTTCTTACTCATCAACTCACTTGTGTTAAGAAAATGGAAATCTTGTTGAATAAGTAAAAAGGAAAGTTTTGGCCTCCCTTGGAATTGATACTTCTTTTTAGATAATATCTGTCTATATACGCTAATAGTTCATTCTTCAGAGATCGAATGGAACCCTTTATTTCTATTGCTTAATTCGTTATCTCCCCTATCCGGCGGCAAGATCTCCTTTTTTAGTGGTCGTAGCCTTATCTATTCTCGTATTTTTTCTGATCTAATTTTTTTTTATTTACCTATTTTAGTAAGAGACATGGTAGTCTGAGTTCGTCTTGTCACCTAAGATCGAATTCCATCGATTCACTTTTCTTGCATTTCTTTGTCTTCCTTATTGTCTTACTCTTTTTTCCGCCCGACTAAGGGCTTTTAAATGTTTCCCTTAAGTATCACTAAACACAATTTTTCTTAAGTTTTTGAACTTGACAACCTGGGATGACAAAGTCGCTTTTATTTTGTTTGAGTTTGAAAGAAAAGATCGTTCTATTCTCGGATCAAAGAAATTTATTGTTTCGTAACTAGATTCTACTCTCCTGTCACTTACTCAAACAACAGGACTTTTTTTCGTTGAATTAAAAAAATTTATTTCTTATGGATTGGAAAAATGAAAGTTCCACTTGAATATGCATTAGCCTTATTCTTTAAACCCTTGTTTTGTTGCAGTGGAGACTCACTCACTTCACTTACGTCAAACGAAGGAAAGACCTTTTTTCATATAATATAGCTTTTGCCTTAGTCTCATTGGACTTGGGCCCTTTCGAGATTTTGAATGCTTATTTCTTATTGGATTGTGGATTCCTCCAAGATTCATATTCCTAAAAAAACTCAGTTAAGTTAAGAATGTTTCACTTCCATTCATGCTTACCTAAGAGCAGCAACTTCCGTTTCATACAAAAAAAGGTCTTGTGTGATTCAAAGATATTGGGCATAGGCCTGATAGAATAGTAAGCCTGCTTAAGTGGAAGTGGAATCAGTAAGACCATCCCTGCCGAAGATAGAGAGCCCTCGCTTTCTAACGGACGATAGTATACAATTAGTCAAAACTAACTGGCGAGGAGCCCTTTAAAACTAGAAATAGATATCACGATCCATCCCACCATTGAACAAGATCAAGAACCGATGATGTGGAAATCTAAACAAGAAATATTTCCCCTTCTTTCAGGCATTTCGTTTAAATAAAACTCTACACCTTTTAAACTAAACAATAGAGTGGGGGTCCAATGCACTCTCTATTTGGCTGCTCGAAAACAGAGCCATCTTGTAAAGTAAACAAGTAAGACAACAGCAAGCGATCAGATCTCACAGAACAACGTAGGAGGAGAGGGGACTAAAATCCATATTGCTTATGGGACTTTCTAAAAATAGAAAAATAAAGGACCTGCAGATACATAAAAGCGCAATTAAGTCAGAGACTTCCATCCAGACGCTTCTCTTTGAAAAAAAAAATGTACTGTAAAAAAAGGAATAAGTCTAAGACATATTTGAGTATATTGAAGTATGAAGAATCTAGATAGAGAAAGAGTCCTGAAGCATGGCTAGATCATGGACGTCTTAGCCAGATGAAAGAGAAGGGAATCCAACCATTATTCTGGCCGCGGAACAATGTCATCTTAATGACTTAATTTTTAGAAGTGGAGCATTAGAGCTAGCCCAGGTAGTATTTGCTTGTGAAGAGACCAACCACAAAAAGTCTAACTTGGAATCTTCCTGACTGCTTGGAAAAAACATTCATACTACCATGGGTTAGTAAGTCGAAATTCGAGCCATAGACTCACTCCATAGCTCTTTTCACTATTCAACAACTCCGGAACATAACCGAGTTGCAAGGATAGAATACTGAAAACAAGGGGCTTAACCCCAAAAAAGCACTCACGAATCCTGTTTACTAGTAAAGGGTGGAATCCAGTCGTGCTATAAGATTTTAGGAAAGACGAGTTTCTTCGGCAGGGACATAAGCGCTTAGCAAAAGTCGAAAGTTTTTTTTTAAACATTTCTGGAAGTATGGTATGGGCTTGATTGAATTTGTATGCAAAAAAAAAACTAAAAGAAAGGCGGAGTTTTTGAAAATAGCTCAAGTTAGCTTTGCGTTGTCGACTCAACCAATAAAAAAATCTATAATCATGCATAAAAAGTGTCGTCCATATGGGAGCAACCAACTCTACTTTTTCCATTGGTTGGATTGAAAAGAGACTTCCCCTAATCCATCCTAGGAAAGAAGAGCAAACTCCGTAGGTTCAGGCCTGCCTCTATTACTAAATAAGTTAACCCAACCTCTCTCACAGGGTCTAAAATAAGTCTAAGCCTGGCGCTATCTATTATAGAATTCATCATATATACTTATCCTAATTAAGAAAAAAGATCCATGGGCCCCCTTTGCATTTGTTTTCAGTTTTCCTATTCTTTTTCTTTCTTTCCTTCTCTTTTTGCTGCCAGCCACTCAGCTCTTTTGGAAAACTCTAATCAGCTCAAAACATGTCCGTTACTTGAAAGTATCCTATTTTTACGTTTATATTTTTTATATACATTATATCTATATCTTTATTGAATCGATTTAATCATTCCTAAAAAAAAATAGTGTAAGTGTAATCTGGGGCAAAATGGCCTTACTAATTGCTCCTCTAAGTTCCATTATTTTTGGTTCTTTATGAAGATTCATTTAGTGTTACATGTAGGAAAGACTATACTTCCTATTTTCTCTTTCTTCTATTCTATAAGAAGGCTGCTACTTCCTTTCTCTCTCTAATGTGATCAGACGTAATCCCTTTATTTATTTACTGGGCCTGTACCTTAGGTCTAGCTAGTCCTTTGCTCGTTATTTTCCAAGACTTTCACCTCATCTCCTCCTGGGCGATGTTATTCTTTCCATATTCTAAAGAGATGTGCCTCACGTGGGACAAAGCAATAGGACGACGGTTTTTGGGGGACTTCTTCTAGGAATTAATGCTTGTAGAAAGAAAAGTTTTTGCATAGAGTCTAGAGTAATTTGGTTTGCTTTATTGTCTTGCTTAGCTTATCCTTGACTTGTTAGTTAAACTTCTGCCAAATAGGAAAACTCGGTCAAAAAAAAGAGGACTGGCTGGTTAATTAAGAGATTGCACGCCTCGCTCGTCTGCTCAGAGGTTGTTGGGTACGGACACCTAGTATACAAGTCCTCTTCGTTTTTTGTTCCGCTCTAAAGCTAATTTGGAATATAAGAATAACATAGAAATTAGAATATCCCGGATGAATCCTTTTAAAAGTTTGACGGCCTTGGCACCTAGAGAGGTCCACAGAACTTGATCTGCAAGGGAGGAAAGACTCAAAAGAATCAGTCAATTTATTTCGTATATTGAAGGTCGGATCTTTGCATTTCCTTTTACAATCGGTTAGCAGCAACAGTAAACCCTTTTCCCAGATCTATTTTTTGGCTAGAGAAAATCCATTTCTAAGTTGCTTGTGATGGACGGGAAAAGAGATGAAAGCTCAGAGGGAAGGGATTCATCTAATAGCTATGAAACGACTACGACCACCTCGAATTGGCGATAAAAAGACTACTCCGCTCCAATCAGTATGAAATATCTTCGATCTACTTTTTCTTGGTCAACAACTGATACAAGCATACAAAAGGCTAACACCTTTGGTGCAAGACACGGACTCGATATTCTATATTTATACTATAGTCTGGTCAGAAGCAGGGTCTAGTCCTTTCTTATAATTCAACGGGGTCTTTTGAACCGACTACTTTCACTTCGAAACATTCGAAATAGCATAAGAGAAGAAGAAGGATGGAATTGAGCTAAGCTGTCGTCTTCCGCTCCGACTAGGATCTCCGAAGCACTACACTAGAAGGGAAAGGTATTTGAAGTAAAAAAAATGTAGCTTGCATCATCTGATGAAATGGCGTTGCTTCGAAGGCTTGCGCTAACCTGCTAAATGATCTTTATTATAAATCTAGGGAGAAGTTCCCTACCCCGTTCTTTTTTTCCCGAGCACCCCTCTCAAATCTTCTCCGCCGAGTCCTTCCAGGCCTCTCTTCATCTATCGAGGCAGATCTTTTTTTAAGGATTCCAGAGATTTTACCTTTTACAAAGAAAACTCCTCCATCACTGAGAGTGTCTTGTCGTAAGCCTAATCTGATCGGATCGAGATTCCTTACGCCCGGTTCGCTAGGTTTTTCAAATTCGAATAATAAAAAAATATAAAGCGAATGTCTAAGCGTAGTCAATAAATTATATTATTCAAAATATGATAGAGGGAGCAAAATAGGTGCAGAAGCGGCCACGATCGCTCTAGCTGGCACAGCTATAGGAATGGGAAACGTATTTAGCGCATTGATTGATTCAGTAGCGTAAAATCTATCCATCGCGAAACAATTATTTAGTTATGAAATTTTGGGCTTTGCTTTGACCGAAGCTATTTCCCTCTTCGCCTTGATGATGGGATTCTTGATCTTATTCGTTTTCTAAGTGAAGTCTCACTAAGAAGTCAAAATAACTTGAGGTATCATACAATAAGAAAGCTGCGGATAAAGCTTTGGGAGTCCGGATCCATACCGGATTCTTAGTCTGCTTGAAAGGCTGCTATTGTCTCTCGGTTTAATGGGAGCTGCTATTTCATCTGCGAAAAAGCTCTCAAAGTCGCATGCTTAATGAAGAAGTTCCAATCTGGTGCCAGCCCTGGTTAGACTAGCATTTCGCTAACGACTCTAGCAAGAAACTACTCGCTCAGATCTCAATGATTTAAGGAAGTGCCCCCTACCAGCAGAAAAATAAAAGAAGAAATGCGCTGAATTGTCTATGCCTAGAATGAGGTATGCCAGACGTTATTCTTCTTTTGGGGCCTATTATTAGTAACCGATTATACTTTCACTAAGTAGTAAGTAAAACTAGCAAGACTAGAAGAACCGAAAACCCTTTCTTATAATAGTGATAGAAAGACAACTCCAACTCTGGCCTATAATGACTTAAGCAAGATTCCAAAAGAAATCCTATTAACATAGCTAGTGAGATCTCTTTGAATAAAATAAAACGACGGCTTTTCTCCTCACCAATGAAGAAATTGAAACGAAGTCTTTTAGTCCATATTAACAATATAAAGGTGAATGGACAGTTCTTATCCAAGTTATAGTGGATTAACAGCGTTAGTGAACTTTAGCTTTCATTAGATATCCTTTAAAATCCAATCTCCTACCTAATAGATTCTAGAATAACCCAGGCTATACTAGATGAATAACTCTTCTTATCTACTCAAGCAAGATAAATTACCTACAAGTTTTGTTTTATGCAAAGAGGGTTAGCCCGTCGCCAATGAGTTAAGACGTAGTCTCAGCACTAAGCTAAATAAAGCCAGCTATGCATATCCGATCAATAGCATTTCTCCTCTAACCAAACCTTTTTTTCAATCTTTTATAAGCTATTTACTTCTGAGCCAATTCATAGACGTTTGGCCAGTCTTGGAATCCATAATTCTCAGGTGAAAAAGAAGATAGATGACTGAGAGTCACGGGATTTACATCTAGCTCAGCAGCTTTTTAAAAAGAGATGACGGATACAGAGCGGTTACCACTTGTAGGCTCATTCAACAACTAGGCTAGATCATAACTTTCACGAGTGCACGAGCAGAAGCGGAGACAGAGTTGTCCCCCGATTGAAATATTAGCGAGATTAGCTACACGCCACTTAACCTAAAGAAAGGTCAACCTGAGAAAGCCTTTTTTAAGCTGATAGGAAAACACTAAATTTCTTGAGTAGCGAGTTCCTCAGAGGGCCAAAATGGACAGTTTATCTTGCAACATATTGAGTTTATTCTGAAGCAGCATTTCTCGAAGTAGCATTCCCTAAATTAATACGAATATGAAACCCTTGCTTGTGTTAGCTTGTCTTCAGTATCCCCGCCTTAAATGGGACCATCTCTTAGTCGTTTCTTGAACCTGCCCTCCGTAAGTGGAATCCTTATTTGTTAACATGTTGGTATTCTGCCATGAAGTGCTTTAAGGAAAGGGATCGAAGATGTATCCTTTCTAATTTTACCGGACATGTGGCATTAAGAAGAGTCCTAATTGATTGACCTTGCTGTCTTAGCTTGAACTCATACGCCGGGCTTAGCCATCCTGTTCATTCTATCTACAGGAACTCTAGCTCTAACCACAAGCTCTAGAAAAAACAAAAAGTATACCAATTCGAGATCCTTAGCGGCTTTATGGGTACCAACTAACATTTTGGCTGCCTTAGCTTCATTATCAACAAGAACCATCCTATTAAAGGAACTCCTTGCTGTCCTGTTCCTATAGCAAGAACTGTTTTGTCCTCGATACAATAAAAGACTAGAAAAAGGGTAGCGTTCTGTTCTGAATTAGCAATATTTCGGTATGGTTGAGTATGAGCTTGGGTTCCAGTTGCTCCTTCTCTTGCTTTGAGTCCATGAGTTCCTGAGCTCTAGAGTTAGTAAGTAGTTTAAGACTAGGAGAATAACTTCCTACCGATCCATCTTTTTATGTATTAGTAGATCCAGCGCCTAGTTTGGTCCTTGAACCAGAGACTAAGATGTAAGGTCAGAGTCAAAAAGCTTCCCCCTTTTCGATCCATTTCAATAGGTTGTGATTCCCCTAAAGGTGTCAGTTGGAGTAGCTGAAAGATGAAAAAACACTGGATTAAGCAGCAGGTCTTTTATGTCTCGGGTATGGAACCTATTCGTGTACAAGACCCTTCTTCTTTTACTAAATATCTTCATCGATTGATAAAAGGCAGAGAAAAGAACCAATTGCTTCATGCTAATTC
>JAQRGC012309601.1:0-10631 GCA_028659135.1 Plantago lanceolata | reverse complement strand
AATTGAAGTACAAATTTGAACTAAGAAAACATGAACTGAACTTAACTGGATAATATCTTAAATGAATTTTTTAATTATTAAAAATAATATTTTAATAGATCGTACTGAAAATTACTTATATAATGACTTTGAACCGAAAAGAACGGGTTAGATTGAATTAAGTGCCACGTGGCAATCATCTAACGAAGACCTATGTTTAGGTCGGTACAAAAATGACCTGAAAATAGAAAGCCCCCATTTACAAACTTAGTAGAGTTTATGCCTGAGTACCTCAAATGAACACGATATTATTCTAAAGTATCCAAAACGATCACACCCATTATTGACTACATAAAGTGGCGTGTCTTACACTTAAGGATTCATCATCATTAGTATCCTGCTAGTTTAAAAGAGTTGGGTCTCGATCGTTTAAACGCATATGAAAACTCAATTCCACAGACCACAGCATGGTCCATGGACCTTGGTTCCGTGCGGTCCAGTCTCTGCTCGTCTTTAATGCTCCCACCGAGTCAGCCACTGTTCTTCTTCGTCTTCAATAGCACTGAGAAATGAGTGACTATTATTCAACTGATTTTCCCACCAAAATTCCACCTACTACCCCTCTACCTTAACCGCTTCAAATCCACACCAGAACCTACCACACAAATCTCCACAGCAATGGCGGAAACCCCCCACTTCCACCTTTCCCCTCCATCTCTCCTCATCCTTCTTCTCTCCGCGCTCATTTCTCTCCCGGATTCATCGCATTCTCAAACCAGTAAGCATCTCTCTCTCTCTCTCTCTCACTTTCTCTCTGCGTCATTTCATCGAACACTTGGTGCTCATCGTTTTTTATACAGGTCCTGTATATTTAGGTTTCGTCTCGAACGCGACGGAGTTTCCGGCCGAGGATTACTTCGATTACATCATAGTCGGTGGCGGCACGGCTGGTTGTCCTCTCGCAGCCACACTTTCGGAGAAATTCCGAGTGCTTGTTCTCGAACGGGGAGGGGTTCCGTACGGAAACCCTAATTTGATGAGTCAGAATGGCTTTCTCAACACTTTGACGGATGTTGACGCCTACGATTCGCCTGCTCAGGCGTTTACTTCCGAGGATGGTGTGCCTAATGCTAGAGGTAGGGTTCTAGGTGGAAGTAGTGGGATTAATGCTGGTTTTTACAGTAGGGCTGATCAGGAGTTTTATACTCAATCGGGGATTAATTGGGATCTTAGGATGGTTAATCAGTCTTATGAGTGGGTTGAAGATGCTATTGTGTTTAGGCCTGAGTTGAAGGAGTGGCAGTCTAGTGTCAGGGATGGGTTGTTAGAGGCTGGGATTGAGCCCTACAATGGGTTCAGTTTGGATCATGTTATAGGGACGAAAATTGGGGGTTCTACTTTTGATAGTGCAGGGACGAGGCATAGTGCTGCTGAACTCTTGAGCTATGCGAATCCGTCCAACATTCAGGTCGTAATACATGCTAGTGTAGAGAGGGTTTTGTTGGCATCTACCTCATCAGGTGCGAGGCGTTCTGCGATTGGGGTAGCGTTTCGAGATCAAACGGGGCAGTATCACCATGCTATGGTGCGTGGTAATGGTGAGGTTTTGTTGAGTGCAGGATCTATTGGTACCCCACAGCTCTTGCTTCTGAGTGGCATAGGGCCAAGGAGTTATCTTGCTTCATGGGGAATACCGGTTGTTCACCAGTCCCCGTATGTTGGTCAGTTTATGTACGATAATCCAAGGAATGGGATCTCGATCGTGCCACCTATAGCACTGGATCATTCATTGATCCAAGTTGTCGGGATTACTAGTTCTGGGACTTACATTGAAGCAGCCTCCAATATTATACCATTTTCTTCACCTGCTAGGCCGGTTTTCATTAGGCCTCCTGGTCCTTCAGTTTATATCACTGTTGCCACTCTTATGGAGAAAATAATTGGTCCAGTTTCTGCTGGTTCTTTGAGATTAGCTTCTACTGATGTGAGAGTGAATCCTATTGTCCGGTTCAACTATTTCAGTAATCAGGGCGATCTTGCTAGATGTATCAATGGTACACGAAGAATAGCTGATGTGTTAAGAAGCAGTGCATTGGAGGATTTTAAGTTCCATCAGTGGTTTGGCGGTAGAGATTTTAGGTATGTCGGAGCTGCTTTGCCCACTGACCAGTCAAGTGATCGGGAAATGGGAGAGTTCTGTAGGAGGACAGTTAGCACCATCTGGCACTACCATGGGGGTTGCCTTGTGGGGAAGGTTGTCGATGGGGACTTGAGAGTTGTTGGAATTGACGCTCTGAGGGTTGTTGATGGCTCAACGTTTACGGTCTCACCTGGTACAAATCCACAGGCTACTCTTCTGATGATGGGGAGGTGAGTGTCATGTATATCTCAAATAAATGTTTGTACAGAAGAGTGTATCATAATCTGAAAATTTTGTGATTTTCGTGCAGGTTTTTTGGTATGAAGCTACTAAAGGAACGGAAGAAATAGATAGGTCGTGTTAAGTTGGATAACCTTGGCAGATGTTTTTGCCTGAGCTCGTATATCTGCAATTTTCCTCGGTATTTCTTCTATTGGCATTCTGATATTTTGTGCTTTCAGAATCTCATTGCTTAGTGAGGAATGATGTCAAGTTTGGTACGTATCAACTTCTGTCAACTAACCTGTTGATACAGTTTAACATGGATAGTTAGTATGCAGACTTGCAGCTTGTATCATCATGTGAACGAAGTTTATGCATTTGTAAATGAAAACAGGGTACTCTCTAATGTTGTTGAATGTGCGAGCATGTATTCATTGTATACTAGTTTCTTAAAAAAGATGGCCCATTGGCATCCTGGAGCCTAAAAAGCACTAGTCTAGTGAGCTTAGTTTCAGATGTTGCTACTGCAAGTTACTAGTAATTTTTGCTTGCCGGCTTTGACTGTAAATCTAGTAAAGCGGTGATTTTGAATGGCAAGAAACTTCCTAGTTGACTAATTGACTTACCACTTCTTTTAACTGTTGTTCATGGACCATGGTTAAGGAAGATTTAAACTGCTAAAGATGCATGTTAAGGTTAACAGCTGATTATATACTCCCACTTGATAAGTAGATGGAATTCTTGCTCTGAAGCTCTTTGTTGGTAATCAGTCATCCTTTACCATGTCAGTAGGGACCTATGCTATATCGATATCTGCGTGAACTACCGGTCTTCAATTGTCATGTTGCTCCATAGTACATTGATGTGGTCTTAGGGGCTGATGCCAGTATGCCATAGAGTGTTATCGGTTTTAACAAACCCATCGATCTGGATATTTTAAACTTAAGAAATCTTGTAAAATCCTACTACTACTTTGCTAGTGCCCCCTTTTTCTCCTTTTAATGTCAGGCTGTCAAGCCTGGCTTTTAGAACAGACCTTTTGCATTTAGGTAACTGGTTTTCATTCCAAACTATTGCTGGTTTGCTTCATCGGGTTATTATAAGTTTATAACTGTTGCAGCCTGTGATTCACTGTCAGTCTGTCATGATGTGCTTTGGTAGTAGAGTTCTGCTGCACTTACCAAATTTTTGTGCATATGGAGTATGGACATAGTTTCTTAACCCTCCTACTCAAACCGGAGTTCTGGTTCCACCATATGGACAGGCAATGCATTAGTTCATCAATGCATTAGTTCATATTTGTAAGGAAACAGACTTGGAATTTGCTTCTTTCTAACTCAATTTTGAGCAATCAGGAAATGACTAAGGTTTGATGGACGAGGTAATTGATGCCTCCTTTATGGTGGTTTTGCTCTGTTCCCACTTCCCAGATGGAAGTTACAGATAACAGTAATCGACCTGTATTAAGACTTCAACATCTTGACTGATAACAACTATGTATGCTATTATATTCTGCAACTTTCCTAGGCATAAACTTGATAAGGAAAGCAAGCATGTAATCCAAGTACCCCAGTTTATATCTAAAATCTAAACAAGCATGTAATCTTGGCTTTACGCTATCATCATCTCAAGATTTGACAATATCACTTGCAACCAGCAGCCATAAGCCTGCAATTCTTTCACTGGTACCAAGTTTTTACAGAATATTCAATGGGGCTTTACTCAATCGCACAGTCCTAAATCACTTAAGATCCGCTTGCAACACAACTTCGAAGCATCAGATACGAATACTCCATAACAGAGGTTTGAAACATTCATTATACAGAGCAGTAAAGAGTACAGCCAATTCGAACACCATTGGTTTCGGCAATCTTTTATAACAGACAGAAGTCATTGGTGCAGTAGTACGAACTCTAGTATGCATTGGAAACAGTTGAGTTCTGTTTTTCATTTTCCAGCTGTGCGAAAGCAATTCTCATATCAATTCTCTCCGCAGGTAAATCTTTACGTGAACGATTAACAGTAGCATCTCTCAATGCACTGCAGATTTCTGTTTACCTGGAAGAGGTAATGTCAGAAAACAAACGGGAATCGATAACCTCCACTATTGCTTCAGGGGACAGTTGATATACCCATGGATGTGTAAAGCCTTCCTTGCACTATACTATATATCATCCATGACATCTCAAGCAACAAAATGCCAAAAGCTGTAAACATCAACCATCACTGTTATATTACACACACTGCAATTCTGCAAATCAGTAAAGTTCACAACACATGAGGACTCAAATATGCATATCCCTCACACATTATATACATGAATCAGGTACGTATTTTACAAATATTATACATATGCATAACAATTCCATAAGCAGCTTAATGCAAATGCATGCATTGATCAGATCAGAAGGCAAAGGTTGATCTCCTTGCATTATTCACAGTTTTTTTCTTCAGTTCAGCTCAGGTAACTCTTTCAGGCACATCAAAGCCACTTGAATGATCGACACAACTATGTCCTGAGTGTGTTGCTGATTTCTGTTTATTATTGGGGCGGAAGGGCTGCCTTCTCTCGAAAAGTTACCGTCAGAAAACAAATGGGAATCGAGAACCTCCACTAGTGCATCAGGAATACTTGATACACCTATCCATGCAAGCTCAATATATCCTTCTTTGAACATATCATCTGTTGGACTCTTCCCTGTGAAAGTCTCAAGCAACAAAATCCCAAAACTGTAAACATCACCCCTCGTCGATGCATGTCCATCTAAACCGTATTTTGTTTGCAAAATACTCTCACGGTTAGAAGACGTGAATAGTTAGTGTCAAGGCATAAAGTTGATAGTGCTGGAGCACAAGTAATATGATTACACTCACAAAAGCCATTTCGGCTCATAAAAATTTGAGCACATACTTTATATTCCAAGTTTGTGTTCTTGCTGTGGCATCCGATCTAAGCTTTTGGATCTCTTCATTCATCTTATCGTTACTAGAAATATAAATAGTTGTGTTATTTTACTAATTAGAACACCAAATGCAGATCAAACTGAAAAACCTTAGAGGCATGCATTCGTTTATCTGATGGTTTAGATAGTTAAGCAACAAAAAACTACTGAAGTACTATAACTTAAGAAGTATTGAGTTGCCATACCTGGAGCCATGTACCCGATTGTTCTTAGGGTGTTTGTTTGGACAAATTCTTGATTATTTTGAACTCTGGATTTGTGCAAGTGGAGATTATTTTGAAGAGGTTCTTGTGTCGCACATTCCTTAGAACTTCACATTCTGCACCAAAATTTCTGAGAGCCTTTACCTATTGCATATTGAAAACTTTGACAGCAACGACAGTTCCATCAGAAAGAGCAGCTTTATAAACCATCCCAGAACTTCCTTCTCCCAAACGGTTTGTCAGGCTGAAACTTTCTGTCGCACGTATGAGTTCATGATGGGTGATCATCCGACACTCCGACATAGAAATTTCTGCTTTGGTTGTTTTTGATTTTCTGGAGTGCCCTCTTGGTAGTTTTATCCACAAACTATCAGAAATGTCACGGCTATTGGAACTATTATCTTAATAACAAAGCCTCTCCTTCTTCTTTGTCCAGAGGCTTGAGGTGAGCACACTATAAAGTTCGAGTTAGGAGCTCCACATAAATTTGGAATTCCATCAGACTTTGAATGGTGATATTTACAAACACACCTGTGTTGGGAATTTCTCCTTGCAACATGTTGAATGAAAGATTGCTGGAGGTCTCGAAGCGATCCAAGGGATCAAGGGTACGTTATCAGGTCCTAGTATGGCCATTAAACTGAAACTCATACTAGAACCTGATAACATACTCTCCAGACCTCAACTCATTACTGCACTTGGTTTGGTGTTTCATGTTTCAACCGCATAGTCAAAAACAAGGATTTCATGAAATACAGCTCCTAAAATGAATATTCAAGGAGAAATTTCAAAGACTTACGTTTTTGTCTCTATTGCCTTTTGGATTTTCCCTCGACTTTTGAAGATTATGAGGCTGGAAACATATGCAGGATAAGGAAAACTCTATGGTACGGACAGCACCGATGTGGGCAGTGGGCACTTTTAACTCTAATTTGCACATAAATCCGTGTTTTAGTTAGATGTGCCGTCTTCATTTGTCATGTTGGTCCATAGTATATTGCTTGATGTTGTTGCAAACAGAGTTATAGATGTTGCTATAGGGGCTGATGCCGGCCACAGAGAGTTGTCGGTTTCAAGTAGAGTTCTCAGTTCTGCTGCACTTCCCAAAAACAGATGATGTACTATCCCTGGTTCCACCATATGGACAGGAGAGGCAATGCATAAAGGATACACACTTCGAATTAATAGTAACGAAAAGTAGCACTGGCAGGAAAAAAGAGGAAAAATCAGCATTTGTTCAGTTCACGATTTATCATTTTGAGCCTCAAAATAGTTCGATTTTGGACTAAATTTTGAGCAATCATATGCATTGAATTTCAATAAGGAAAAGCGGACAGTAATTGATGGTGGTTTTGCTCTGTTCCCAGATGGAAGTTGCAGATTGCAGTAATAATACAGTAATACTGTAGGAGGTAATGACTTAATTGATCAGTATCAAGACTTCAAACATCTCGACTGATAACAACTCTGTATATTCCATAACTTTCCTATGCATAAACTGAAAAGCAAGGCAAGCATGAATACCAAGTACCAAGTTCATATCCAACTAAACAAGCATGTAAAACTAGGCTTTACGCTATCGTCTCAAGATTTGACAATATCACTTGCAAACAACAGCCGTAAGCCTACAATTCTTTCACGGTACCAAGTTCTACAGAATATTCAATAGTGCTTTACTCAATCATGCAGTTCTAAATCACTTAATCCGCTTGCAACACAACTTTGAAGCGTTAGATACAGATACTCCATAACAAGTTTGAAACATTATACAGAGCAGAAAAGATTCCAGCCAATTTGAACACCATTAGTTTCAGCAATCATTTGCCCCTGCACATATAACAAAATGTCAAAATAAAATTGATGTAGTACTGCAAACTCCGGTATGTATTGAAAGTATAAAGAAGGAATAAGGAAGTACATACGTATTCATCATCAGTGTGATGTTGTCTCCTTTCAAAAGTATCCTCCCTGGTTAGAGAAAAACTAAAAAGTAAGCTTTTGATGGCAAGCTACAGAATAGAAATAAATAAAAATGCAGTGTATCTCAGTATCTCCATCAGAGTAACTATGACTATACAGAACATCATAGGATACAAGATCCATAGCTCCTGAAAAACATCATCATTTGGAGAAGTACAACCTCTAATAAATGCAAACACAGTGTATACAAGATTGAAAACTACTTAATTAAAACTATCCAAGTTCTAAATATTGCCACTCACCCAGTTGCTTTCTGGTATTTTTCTTTACACTGACTTCCTCGGCGTCATCCAAAACCAAATTCATATACTCATCAAAGCCCTGTTAGGAAAAATGAAAGGGACTAAACTAGTGAAAATTTTGATAAATGAGTAATCACACAGCTCACAAGAATTAGAAGCACTAGAAAAAGGAGGGAAAAAATCCTGAGTATGGTATTCCAATAACTCGATAACAACAATCAGTCAACCACCAGCAACTTACAAGACGTAAAGTTCAAAGAGTTCAATAGTGAACATAATACAATTTGTATATGCTAAATTTGGTAAACTCATTCTATGCAATTTATGTTCAACAGATAGAGGAACAGTTCAAGCAAGCAGTAGAGCTCATAAAATGCATGTTGAGAAACTTAGCCTTGAAATTAAATCCAGTTTCATTAAAAAGCGAGAATGAAATTTGTCCCTATTTCAAATTTTAATTTTATATAGGCTGTATATACTAATGGTATTGTGGTTATACTTTTATGGAAAACCCACTAGTCTGGGAGCAGTGTGAGCCACGTGACTATCAGAGAGTCACAGTAGTCACAGGAATGAAGCAGTTTCTCCAGTAGTCAATGGCTGAAAATGGGGAAATTAAGGCGTAGAAGCATACGGCATTTCAGATATTATGTCTCAATATATAAAAATAGCTAGCATCTTTACAAAATTTCTGGTCAAACTTTAGGCTACAGAATAGCTTAACTATTTTCTCAAACTGAACATCATTATTTGCATCCTGATTGGTAATTACAACGAAATTTAAAATTGGTAATAGGATAATAACTCGTTCAAGAATTCCGTTCGATTGCAAACACAGAAAAAACATACCAAATAGGTACACTGAAATCTGAATGATACATGAAAACTAAAGTAGCCCACGAAACTCTTTCAGTTCAACAAAATGCTGCTCAGATGATCTAAAATGCCCACTTCAAATTTAAAATAGAGATGATATAGGTTCCTATTTTCAGTAATATAGTAAGTAAAGGGTTAAGATGTGTATGGTTTTATGGACAACTCCACTAGTTGGAAGGGTTGCGGTATTATCAGAATGTCCAGGAGAAATGAAGTAGTCTCATGTAGTTAACAACAAAAGATGTGGAAATTAAACACTTGAGATTTTATGTTTTAACAGAAAATAGCTAGCATCTTTAAATAATTTAAGTTTGAACATTAGGCTATAAATATCTTCACAATCTTCTCCCAGTGAACATCTGTACTTACATCCTGATTGACAATCAGAACAAATCCAGAATTGACAATCGGTATAGTGACAGGCTCAAGAATTTAGCTTATTGTTTCAATTCCAAGTAGAGTATGCAGAACGAAACACAAAAACATACTACAACATAAGCTCCCAAACTTCATTTACTCGAAAACTAAAGTAGCCCGAAACATCTCTTTCAGTTCAACAAAATGCAGCTCAGATAATTTAAAATGCCCAAGTAAAGTGGAAGCAATCAAACAGGCAAAGTTTAAGCAGAAAAGCAGAAATGAACACAATTCTACAGAAGCAAAGACAAATGAAGGAAATTCTAAAGAAGAACTTACAATGATGCGGCCTTCAATCCTAAGGTCCTTCTGCTCAAAGAGCCATATCTGAATCCTAGCTTTCTGTACAACAACGAAAACTCAATCATACAGAGATCTATACAGAACTACTAGTAAAACACTCATATCGAAAAGCTCTGGTTTAAACACTTACGCTTTGAAGAAACCTGAATATCAGATTCTGCAACATAAACAACAGAAACGCCGGTTAGCAGCCATATACACCACCAAAACGAGACGAACAAAAAAATGGAAACGGAAAACAAAAGCCAAGACGGCGAGAAGAGAGTGGGTGAGAACATACAATGGGCTGGGTCATAATCCGCTGAACCTTAGTGCTAGCCATGGCTGGTTGTTGTCTCTGAACTGAGCTGCGAAAAGGTTGGTTTCGTTCTTCTTCCTCCTTAATCCTCTGTCAAAAACCCTAGCTGGAATTTGAATTGTGAATTTCGATTTTATGTTGAACCAAGAGAGAAGAAGAGACAGATTAATTGGGCCCAATCCTACAGCACTTTGACAGTTTGTCGGGTCGAGCCCATTGGGCTAATTCACTTTTGAGTGGGTTAATTATCGCCAGCCCGTTTAAACCACATGGCGGATATCTATGAAAAGTAAAACGTATAGTACTCGTTTGTTTTTTAGATTCTCGACGTATTATTCACTTTTCATCCGTTTCAATGAATTCTTTATGTTAATTTTTTCGACAAAATTTTTTATCTCACTTGTATTGTGGGTGGTACTATTACTAAACCAAAAACAACAGACATCAAGGGAGTTTTGTCATATATTGTTTAGTTGTGCAGTAATATTTCCTAGTCTTGGTGTGGTGATTTTGTTTCAATATCTAGAGAGAATACAGGAATAGACTAAGACTTCGCTTCGAATTCAAATGAAGAAAAAAGAGTTTTGTTTTATAATTGTTCCAGGGGTTGTGTGTCCTTGTGTGACACTAGTGTTTATTTTGTTTGATGCATATCGTGTGCATTTGTGTAAACTCTTAAGTTTTTTAAAAATATTTGCCATTAAAAAATCAAAGATATATAAAAATTATTTTTAACATCATTTTGACGAGTTCTCTAATGTATTTAGTGGATAGAAATCAAGTATTATATTTATGTTTAACATCATTAATTTCCAATACAATACATTTTGTTGTTTTGGAGAGCATGAGATTCCATCAATATACTTTATGGAATTTCAATAAAGCTTTTAAAAAGGAACGGCTCAAATTGTATTCATCAACCAAAATAGGCAACTAAATATGCATAAGAAATGTACACCCCCAAACCCGTACCAAAATTGAGAAACAATACAATTAGACCTGGCAATT